>OY292373.1:10005530-10055162 GCA_958496195.1 Timandra comae
TTTTATCTCCTTGGACATTCCAATGTCGACCCCGCCCATGCGCAAAGTCGGGACATCATACTTAAGCTTCCGTGTAACCACCATCGCGCAAGTTTTTTGTGGCGCGAACTTCAGCTTATTTCTGATGCCCCAACTCCGAACGTACTCAAGGGCGGCATTGGCTTGTCCCTGAACCTCCAGAGCTGTCTCCCCATCGAAGATGAGCGCCACATCATCGGCATACGCCTGGCAATAAGTACCTCGCCGCTCTAGGCCCTTAAGCAACGGATCCAGCAACAGATTCCATAGGATCGGACCGCCAATGGATCCCTGAACACAACCCTTTTCCGCCGACTTACGGGACTCTACACCGGCATAGCGGACACACACGCTTCTACGTTCCAGATAGCTGTCCAGCAGCCTTCGTAGATTCACGGGACAATTTTCCTCAGCCAGTCTGACCTTAATGGCCGGCCACCATGCACTATCGAAGGCCCCCTCTATATCCAGAGAAACTACTGTGATGAGCTTCTTCTGGTCCAGCTTGGTTCGTATGTGCTGGATCATGGTATAGAGGGAGTCTTCGGTGCTCTTCTGTGGCATGAAGCCATACTGGCGAGTACTCATCCGCGGAATCAGATGCCACTTCAGTCTTCGGACAGCCATCTTCTCCAGAATCTTCCCCAAAACCGGCAAAAGGCCGATTGACCTGTACGCCTTGGGAGTAGTGTAGCACTCCTTGCCCGGCTTCCTGAGGACCACCACTGTAGCCTCCTTCCAGATGGTCGGGAAGTATCCCAGGTCTAGGCACTTATTAGCCAGGGCAAGGAATGTCTCCGGGTTTTGGAGAATGGCACCAGCGCAGATGTCCGCGGTGAAGCCGTCAGCCCCGGGAGCCTTCTTCGGATCGAAACTTTCCACCGCCGACGTCAGCTCTTGGCATGTAAACGGCGGGTCATGGTGTTCATCACGACCCAGCTCGTTTACATGGTTTGCCGCTTCTCTGGTCTGACGGTGGTCTTCGTTATCCTCATCTTCGGGATCTCCCGGGTAGAAGGTATCCGCCAACAGCTGCGCCGATGCCTGGGGTGTCAGTGCGGTTCCTCTGTCCATCAAGGGTAAGTCCTCGTGCCTTTTAGCAGTCCGACCTATCACTCTGTAAATGCCCTCCCACATTCCTTCCCTGTCTTGTTTCTGGCAGAAGTCCTTCCAGCTGTCTATCTGGGCCCTTTTCGCTTTTTGCTCATACTCCTCTTTTGCTTTCAGGTATTCCTGGACGACCCGAGCTCTACGGACCGGTGCGGCGCAGCGGATCCTGCGTCTCTTGGTGGAGACTGCCTTCTTAAGGTCGGCGAGCTCTACGGACCACCATGGCAAGGTAAGTGTTTTGGCACTATTTATCTTCGGTATTGTATCTTCGCATGTTTGTGTTATTGCATCCGTGTACTCTATTATTTTATGCTCAAGATCATTTTTGCTTGTAATTTTGTCTATTTCCACTTTGCTTAGTTTCTTCTGTGTGTGTAAGTGAGCCAGTTTCTCACGAAACTGGCTCCATTTGGCTTTTCTTGTGTTGTATGTTCTTGTTGTGCGATGTATATGTGTGCCGTGTGCTTTCTGTGTGTAAATGTCGAAAGTGATGCCATTGTGGTCCGAACTCGTGACGCAGTCATCCACCCTCCAGTTGTCCACCATGTTTAACAGGTCCTCTGAGCATGCCGTTACGTCAACGTAGCTGCTGTACACTTTGTCACCCCTCACAGTGTCGAAAGTAGGAGTGTCGCCAACGTTGAGCACCTGGAGCCTTAGCTCTTCAAGCGCCCCAGACAGCTCTTCCCCTTTGGGGTCCGTTCTCGGACTTCCCCACCAGGCGCTCTTCGCGTTTGCATCGCCACCTACGAGTACCCTCCGTGGACCCATGTCGTCTATGATCGCTTTTAAATGCTCCAGGTATCTTCCGATGGGCTGGTCTGGCTCAAAGTAGAAAGAGACTACTGCAATTTCCCAGGCGCTGGTTCTGAGCCTGACCACTACGATGTTGGTCGTGGTCAGTTTCGGACACTGTATGACGTCTATGTCAGGGTCAAAGACGACTATTGCCGCCTTTACAGGTCCACTCTCTTGATCCGCGCACTGGTAGACTCTCGCTCCCCGGTAGTCTCTCATCTGCTTAGCCCCGCCCACGTACGGTTCCTGGAGAAGCGCAAAAGCGAACTTGCGATTGTTGGCCTCGATCATGACTTCATGAGTTGCCAGCCGTTTCCTCTGAAGATTCGCTTGGACGACATGGTATGTGCGATGACTGGTAGGGTTCTCTGCGATGTGTTGGCGTGGCACAACCTTAGCAATACGCTACCGCCGCTCTTGCGATTGCATCCCATTTCCGGCGTATCGGGCAATCCTCGCTAAATGCGTTGTGAGTGGTGTTGCCCAGTTTCGCCTGAGTGCAATTGCAGCAGGTAGGCGTGCTAATGCCGGCGCGCCACGCTTCGCAGTCTGCCCTCTTGTGAGGCCCCGAACAGTGGCTGCACTTTTCGACGGTCTGTTGACAAAAGCGCCTGCCATGACCGTATCCCAGGCAGAGGGAACACTGCACTAATGGTGAGTGATCTTCCACTCGGACCCTCTGCAGGTCGACATGCACTGTACCAGCCTCTGTCAGCCGTCTCCACAACTTCGGTGACACTCTCAGCACCACATGGACCTCATGGGGGTTCCTGGTCTTTTTGCGGAACCGGATTTCCACATCGGCGTCTTCCTTCTCGAGGGCTCCGAAAATTTGCCGGTTCTGGTTTCGTAGAGCCCTCAGGATCTCATCGTCGGTATGGAAAGCCAGCACGTGTCGCAAGATGACGAGAGGGTTTTTGTTCTGCACGTCTTCAACCTGAAGGGTGTCTGCCTTTTTAATGCGCATTTTAACCTCTTCCCTCTCACACTCCGTCCTACACCCAATGATAATTTTCCTGTCCTTGACTTTCCTAATCCTATCCACTGTCACTCCCCCTTCCTTTGCGTTGACTGCCTGCCGAATACGCGACAAAACTTGGTCTCCAGTGTCGGACTCGTCCTTCGAGGTGACGACCACGGAATGCAACGCAGCCGGTGTTTGGGTGCGCTTCCCAGAGCCACCGGCGGCTACGGCACCCGCGTAAGTCCTCCACTCTCGGACGTCCTCCTGCTGCTTATCCATGAGGGTCTTCAGTTCCTCAAGTTTGCCGCTACTCTCTACAAGCAGTTTCGCGTGCTCCTCCAGTGCAGAAACAAGCTTAATCTGATTAGCATCAGTTCCAGGACTTTGACTAGGAGGAGGAGGAGGAGGAGGGAGAGTAACAGTGGAAGGGGATTTTGAACATTTATCGGCCTCTTTCACCAACTCGAAGAGCCGGTTAATGGCTGACAGGACCTGGGTTTTAATGTCTGTCTTGAGGTTACGAGAGTTGTTCAGGTGTAGTTTAGCCTTTGCAAGACATGCCTTAGCTTCCACAGATCGGCTCGCGTATGTCTTGGCGACCTCTTCCCGATCTCCGATGCTCGTACAGGAGTGGGTTGCTTTCGGCGGAGCGGCAGGGGTCTCCACAGGTGTACGCGATAGGTTAGGTTAGGTTAGGTTAGGTTAGGTTAGGTTAGGTTAGGTTAGGTTAGGTTAGGTTAGGTTAGGTTAGGTTAGGTTAGGTTAGGTTAGGTTAGGTTAGGTTAGGTTAGGTTAGGTTAGGTTAGGTTAGGTTAGGTTAGGTTAGGTTAGGTTAGGTTAGGTTAGGTTAGGTTAGGTTAGGTTAGGTTAGGTTAGGTTAGGTTAGGTTAGGTTAGGTTAGGTTAGGTTAGGTTAGGTTAGGTTAGGTTAGGTTAGGTTAGGTTAGGTTAGGTTAGGTTAGGTTAGGTTAGGTTAGGTTAGGTTAGGTTAGGTTAGGTTAGGTTAGGTTAGGTTAGGTTAGGTTAGGTTAGGTTAGGTTAGGTTAGGTTAGGTTAGGTTAGGTTAGGTTAGGTTAGGTTAGGTTAGGTTAGGTTAGGTTAGGTTAGGTTAGGTTAGGTTAGGTTAGGTTAGGTTAGGTTAGGTTAGGTTAGGTTAGGTTAGGTTAGGTTAGGTTAGGTTAGGTTAGGTTAGGTTAGGTTAGGTTAGGTTAGGTTAGGTTAGGTTAGGTTAGGTTAGGTTAGGTTAGGTTAGGTTAGGTTAGGTTAGGTTAGGTTAGGTTAGGTTAGGTTAGGTTAGGTTAGGTTAGGTTAGGTTAGGTTAGGTTAGGTTAGGTTAGGTTAGGTTAGGTTAGGTTAGGTTAGGTTAGGTTAGGTTAGGTTAGGTTAGGTTAGGTTAGGTTAGGTTAGGTTAGGTTAGGTTAGGTTAGGTTAGGTTAGGTTAGGTTAGGTTAGGTTAGGTTAGGTTAGGTTAGGTTAGGTTAGGTTAGGTTAGGTTAGGTTAGGTTAGGTTAGGTTAGGTTAGGTTAGGTTAGGTTAGGTTAGGTTAGGTTAGGTTAGGTTAGGTTAGGTTAGGTTAGGTTAGGTTAGGTTAGGTTAGGTTAGGTTAGGTTAGGTTAGGTTAGGTTAGGTTAGGTTAGGTTAGGTTAGGTTAGGTTAGGTTAGGTTAGGTTAGGTTAGGTTAGGTTAGGTTAGGTTAGGTTAGGTTAGGTTAGGTTAGGTTAGGTTAGGTTAGGTTAGGTTAGGTTAGGTTAGGTTAGGTTAGGTTAGGTTAGGTTAGGTTAGGTTAGGTTAGGTTAGGTTAGGTTAGGTTAGGTTAGGTTAGGTTAGGTTAGGTTAGGTTAGGTTAGGTTAGGTTAGGTTAGGTTAGGTTAGGTTAGGTTAGGTTAGGTTAGGTTAGGTTAGGTTAGGTTAGGTTAGGTTAGGTTAGGTTAGGTTAGGTTAGGTTAGGTTAGGTTAGGTTAGGTTAGGTTAGGTTAGGTTAGGTTAGGTTAGGTTAGGTTAGGTTAGGTTAGGTTAGGTTAGGTTAGGTTAGGTTAGGTTAGGTTAGGTTAGGTTAGGTTAGGTTAGGTTAGGTTAGGTTAGGTTAGGTTAGGTTAGGTTAGGTTAGGTTAGGTTAGGTTAGGTTAGGTTAGGTTAGGTTAGGTTAGGTTAGGTTAGGTTAGGTTAGGTTAGGTTAGGTTAGGTTAGGTTAGGTTAGGTTAGGTTAGGTTAGGTTAGGTTAGGTTAGGTTAGGTTAGGTTAGGTTAGGTTAGGTTAGGTTAGGTTAGGTTAGGTTAGGTTAGGTTAGGTTAGGTTAGGTTAGGTTAGGTTAGGTTAGGTTAGGTTAGGTTGTCGTTCTAGTAAGGTGTGTCGTTCTAGTAAGGTGTGTCGTTCTAGTAAGGTGTGTCGTTCTAGTAAGGTGTGTCGTTCTAGTAAGGTGTGTCGTTCTAGTAAGGTGTGTCGTTCTAGTAAGGTGTGTCGTTCTAGTAAGGTGTGTCGTTCTAGTAAGGTGTGTCGTTCTAGTAAGGTGTGTCGTTCTAGTAAGGTGTGTCGTTCTAGTAAGGTGTGTCGTTCTAGTAAGGTGTGTCGTTCTAGTAAGGTGTGTCGTTCTAGTAAGGTGTGTCGTTCTAGTAAGGTGTTGGATGCGAGATACGACAAAAGTGCTCGGAACCTTTTTGGTGTGCTTTCACGAGCTCTTTACGAAACTGCTTTTAGATCGGGGATAGGACAGATAGTTTTTGAGATATCCCGATTCTAGGTTTTGAATGTTTTGTTGTTGGTTAGTATTATAATAGACAGCGAAACATTCAAGACCGGTGGGTCGGGGTATTGACAGAGGCTATCTGTCTTATAGAGGGTGATGGAGCCTGGCTCTGAGCCTTCAGGGGGGGGTATGGGGGGCCGGCTTAGGCCGCGCCGGGGGGGGGGGCCCGAATCGGGCGAGCCCGGTTTTGTTCCGGAGGGGAAGGCGACGAGTTCGGCGTCAAATCCTAAGGGTTTGACGCCTTGCTCGGTCGTATTAGGGGGGAAGGGTGTGGGTGTCATCCCCACTCCCATCTGTTTGGGTAAGGGGGGGCAAGAACGCCCCAAACGCCCGCTGTCGCTCGGTAGTGGGTCGGAGACGGAGACCGAATCCTCCGTCAAACGGAGGGGTCTGTCGTTGGCAGGCAGCGGAGTTGAAACTCCGACGATGAGTTCGCGCTCGCGCGACAGTTCAGCGGACAGCGGTCGTACCCAAAAGGGTCTCCGACTGTCGTTTTTAAAGCCGCATACGCCGAAGGACGGCGGCGGCGAAGTAAAGGTTGTTCCAGCGGGCCGTAACTACTGCTCGCTGGAAGTTAGGGACACGCGCTCCGACGCACAGGAGCTGCGTAAAATGGCCGACCGCAGCATGTCTGCTATCAGGGATGTCGCTCAAAAATCCGGCAATTTGAAGGGCACTCATGTGAGGGCCCTGAAAGACGCCGTCGATGCTTTGGGCGACATTGTGGAGGCACTCGCGTCTCGTAGCGAGTCGGAAGAGATGAAGCGGACATGGGCGGACAATGCCCGACTACGTCGGGAGTTGGAGTTGGCGAGAGAAGAACGCAAAGCGTTACGGCGGGAGTTCGAGGCGATGCGCAAGGACAGGTCGTCGGCGCGCGTAGAATCGCTCCCGCCGTCCTCTGCCTACCTGGAGGAGATGGTGGCCGATTTGAAGGCGTACATCGCCACCACCGTCGGGGCGATGGTGAACGCCCGAGTCGATGCCCGCATCGACGGAATTGGCCACCGTCTTCTCCCGGAGAGGGTGATACGCCCGCCCTTAGCGGCGGACAAAAAGAGGGCTGCACAGGTGCCGCCGGTGGCAGCCCCTCGGGCACCCCAACCGGCGCCCTCTGAGCCTTCTCAACCCGCCGAGGGTAAAGGCAAGGGGAAAGGGACGGGGAAGGGAAAGGGCAAGGGGAAGACCACGTCCACTCCCGTACCCCCGCCGCCTGTCGCAGCTCCTGCGGTGAGTGCACCGCCGGTGGAGCCGGTCGCCGGGCCCTCGCGGGCACCGGATACCTGGGCCACGGTGGTCAAGGGCAAGGGGAAGGGGAAGACATCGTCCCCTCCCGCCGCCGCCAAGAAGGCGCCGACACCCGCTCCCCGGGCATCGGCTAAACCGGCCGCCGCGCCGGCTCAGACGGGTAAGGCCAAACCCAAGCCCGCCTTGAAGGCTCCCGACAGCGCCGCGGTGGTCCTCACGTTGCAGCCAGAGGCTGCAGAGAGGGGGATCACCTACAGCGAGGTGCTGACGCGGGCCAGGGAGGCAGTGGACTTGGCGGAGGTCGGGTTGGGGCCCGGTATGGTTACCATCCGGCGCACTGCGATGGGGTCCAGGATCCTGGAGATTCCCAAATCCCAGGGTCCTGAGAAGGCGGACGTGCTGGCCGGAAGGCTGCGCACCGCCCTCGACGGGGTGGCTAAAGTCTCCTGCCCCACCAAAACGGCGGACATCCGCGTGGTGGGGCTGGACGACTCCGCCACCAAGGAAATGGTGGCGGCCGCCGTCGCCAAGACCGGAGCCTGCTCTGCGGAGCAGGTGAAGGTGACGGCCATCGGGACGGGCCCGGGTGGAATGGGCACATGCATTGTTGTGTGCCCAGTGGTAGCGGCAAAGGCCGTGATAGCAGCGGGAAGGATCCTGGTCGGGTGGAGCTCGGCCAGGATCCAAGCACTGGAGCAGCGCCCCATGCGCTGCCATAAGTGCATGGGGCTGGGCCACACATGGCCAAGGTGCCCCTCCAAAGCCGACCGGAGCAAACTTTGCTACCGGTGCGGCGATGAGGGGCACCGCGGTGCGGATTGCGCGGCGAAGAAACTTCGCTGCGCAATCTGCGCCGAGGCGGGGCGGCCTTCGGGCCACGTGATGGGCGGAAGGAGCTGCGCTCCTCCCTCCATCAAGGGAAGGGACGGAACAGGGGCTCGGGCCGCCCCCGCCGCCAACAGGGAAGGGCGCCAAGCCGAGGCGCAAATGGACTTTGAGGTGTCGCAATGATAGGTACAGCGCACCTCAAAGTCCTCCAGGGGAACCTGAACCACTCCGCCGGGGCGCAGGACGTATTCCTGCAGTCCATGGCGGAGTGGGAAATTTCAGTGGGGGTGGCCGCCGAGCCCTATTACGTCCCCCCGCACTCTCATTGGGCGGGGGATTTGGATGGCTCGGTGGCCGTAACGACGTTGGACGGGGACGGCCCGCCCCTCTCGGTCAAAGAGAGGGGTTCGGGCTATGTGGTGGTGGGGCTCGGGGAGTACACCCTAATCGGGGTGTACTTCTCCCCCAATCGCCCCCTGGTGGAGTTCGAGGTCTGGCTCGACTCCATCAGGGCGGCCTCGTTAAGGCAGTCGTCGGGGGCATTAATTGTCCTCGGCGACTTTAACGCCAAGTCTGTGGCCTGGGGCAACCCGGCCACGGACCCGAGAGGGAGGGCAGTCCAGGTCTGGTCTATCCAGTCTGGGCTGTCCCTTCTGAACAGGGGGGCTGTGCACACCTGTGTGCGGTCGCGTGGGGGGTCCGTGGTGGACCTAACGTTCGCCACCCCCGCGATCGCGCGCAGGGTGCATGGGTGGAAGGTGGAGGAGGACGTGGAGACACTATCGGACCATCAATACATAAGGTTCGAAGTGTCTCCCCCCCTCCAACAGGACGCCGCCCCTCCCAGGGGCCCGAGTCGCTTCCCGCGCTGGGCCCTGGCAAAGCTGGACCGGGAGATGGCGCGGGAGGCGGCTATAGTCGAGCGGTGGGCCGCGGACGCCGCCCCGGAGGAACTCTGCCCGGATGCGCTGGCGCTCCGCATGCGGCAGGCCCTAACTAGGGTCTGCGCTGCCGCCATGCCTAAAGCGCGTCCGTGGCGGAGAAAAAGGGCGGTCTATTGGTGGACCCCGGAGATAGCCGAACTCCGGGTGTCCGCCAATAGGGCCCGCAGGGCTTACGTCCGCTGCCGGCGCCGTAACGGCCTCGACCCGGACTTGGAGGAGCAGCTGCGGGGCCTCTATCGCGATGCGAAGAAGGCCCTGCAGCTCGCTATCTGCCGGGCAAAGGCCCTGGCACGGGATGAGTTGCTGGCGGAACTGGATCGGTATCCGTGGGGGCGGCCCTACAAAGCGGCAAGGAGAAAGCTCCAAGCCATGGGCCTCCCCGCCACCGAGTCCCTTCCGCCGGAGCTCCTAAGGAGGGTTGTGGGGGAGCTTTTTCCCAGCCCCCCGACCGTCGGGTCGGCCACCGGAGCGGGGACTTATGCCCCGTTCCTAATGTGCCCCCCGACGGAGGAAGTGGCGGTGGAGTCGCCGCCCCTCGTCACCGACGGGGAAATGAAGGCGGTGCTCTACCGCATAAGAGGTGGTCGAAGGGCCCCTGGCCCGGACGGCGTTCCGAGGCGAGTTCTGCACATCGCCTCGGAACACTTGGGGGTACAGCTGCGGGAGCTATACGACTCGTGCATAAGCACGGGCCGTTTCCCGCAGCTGTGGAAGGAGGGGCGCTTATGCCTAATCCCGAAAGCGGGAAGGCCGGCCGATTCGCCCTCGGCGTATCGGCCCATTGTGCTGTTGGACGAGGCGGGTAAATTGTTTGAGCGCGTTCTCGCTCTCCGCCTCGTCCACCACCTGGAACGCATTGGGCCGCCTCTGTCCGAGGTTCAGTTCGGCTTCAGGGCGGGCCGTTCAACAATGGACGCCCTGGGGGCATTAAAGGACCTCACGACGGAGGCGGTCTCGGAGGGGGACTCTGTGTTGGCGGTCTCCCTGGACATAAAAAACGCGTTCAACAGCCTCCCGTTCTGGGTCATCATGGAGGCGCTCCGCTATCACGGAGTGCCTCCGTACCTGGTGAGGCTGTTGCGCGCGTACCTAGGGGACCGCACAGTGGTCTGGGAAGGACCGGACGGTGGCCTACATAGGCACAGGGTGCAGTGCGGCGTTCCACAAGGGTCGGTCCTCGGACCGATCCTGTGGAACGTAGGATACAACTGGGTGCTGCGGGGGCCACTCTTCCCGGGCACAGGGGTGTTGTGCTACGCGGACGACACCCTGGTCACAGCCCGGGGAGAGTGTTGGGAGGAGACCCGGTTCCGGTCGACCATCGCGGTATCCGTGGTGATCGACCGGATTCAGAGCCTGGGTCTGAGGGTCTCTGTCGACAAGACGGAGGCCCTCCTCTTCCACGCCCCCTGGAGGGGGCCGCCTAGAGGGGCAACCATAGCCCTGATGGGGGAAACGGTGGAACTGAAGGCCCAGATGAAGTATCTGGGCCTAGTTCTGGATGGACGTTGGAAGTTCGGGGCCCACTTCGCACAGTTGGCCCCGAAACTGGTCACGGCGGCCGCCGCGCTGGCACGTCTGCTGCCGAACCTGCGGGGGCCCGGGTCGAGGTGCCGTCGACTGTACTCCGGAGTAATCCGGAGTATGGCAATGTACGGCGCCCCGATCTGGGTGGATGCCCTGGACGCCCGCAACAAGACCCTTCTGCATGGGCCGCAGAGGGTCATCGCGGTGCGGGCCATCAGGGCCTACAGGACGGTGTCCTGGACTGCGGCCACCGTCCTGGCGGCGGATCCCCCATGGGAGCTGCAGGCGGAGGTGCTCGCGGCGGTCCACCGCTTCAGGGGGGACGCCCGAGCCCGCGGGCACCGTCCTACGACAGGGGAAATGCGCCGCTTCAGGGAGTCAGCTCAAGACTCCCTTTTGGAGCGGTGGGAGGAAGCTCTCCGGTCGCCGGTCGCCGGTCGGGAGACTGTGGCGGCCATACGTCCCCACCTCTCCCCGTGGGTACATCGGCGGCACGGGGAGCTCAGCTTCAGGCTGACGCAGGTACTCTCCGGGCACGGGTGCTTTGGAGGGTACCTGCATCGAGTTGCGGGCCGGGAAGAAACCCCGGCCTGCCACGAGTGTGGCGCGCCATCTGACTCGGCGCGCCACACCTTGGTGGAGTGTGCTGCCTGGGGCCCGGAAAGGCGGGCCCTGGTGGCGGAAGTGGGTGGGGACCTCTCGCTGTCCGCCGTAATAGCGGCAATGCTGGACAGCGAGAGGAAGTGGGACGCTGTGGCCTCCTTCTGCGAAAATGTCATGTCGCAGAAGGAGGCCAATGAGAGGGTCCGCGAGGCCAACGCCGCGGACCCGCGCCGGATGAGGAGGCCGGGGGGGCGCAGAAGGCGCTACCAACACGACTTCCCCCCCGCGCCACCAGACAGGGTGGCCCAATGCCCTGTCGGGTAAATAGTCGGGACCCCAAAGGGGCTACCCGACTGCGCGCGCCACGTTCAGGCGCGCGCGGCCCCCCCATTTTGCGAGGGGGGCCTGGGATGGGGGCTGGGGGAGGAAACTAACTCTCCTAAGCCCCGGTACCGTGGGCGGGGGTCTGGGAGGGCCCTCGCTCGCAAGCGGTACGGTCTGGGGGGCGTCCTCACTTCCGGGGATGCCCCATCCAGGGAGGGGGCCCGCGCAAAATAGAGCGGGCCCGGCGTCGGGGTGCCTGTGGTGGAATCCCTAGGGATCCTACGGCACCCCCTTTTTAAGACGCGGAACGGAAGTCGGTGTGTTTTTAGTGGGTAGGCCCCGCCCTTCTGGCGGGGAGAGCCCCACATAACCACCGGGAGCTACCTCCCATTCTCGGCTCCCGGTGGTATGCGATTTAACGCATTTTCACACCGTAAAAAAAAAAAAAAAAAAAAAAGGTTAGGTTAGGTTAGGTTAGGTTGGGGCGCTATGCTGACTACCTCCTCGTGGTGCGTCCTGGGCAACGGCGGCGGGCTATGTCACTGAGACTAGCTCGCCGACGGCTAAAAGTCAGCGGAGGAGAGGCCTCGGCTAGGGGTCCCGGAGAATCCGGGCAACTGCTAGGCGGGGCGGGCCCGGCTGGCGTCCCCGACGTATTCGGGATGACGGCAGTGACGGGCGGGCGTTGGTCCGTAAGGACGGGGCGAGAGCCCATGGGTTGCGGCTGCGGCCGACGATCCCCATTGCACGGGAGTGGGGCCACCAGTACCCGTCGTTCCGCCCAGTACCTGTCTGTTCCTCCCAGTACCCGGTTTAGTACGGCCTAGTACTCGCTCCCCGCAGCCTTCCTCCCGGGCAGCGGGCGACGCAGGGAACGGCCCGAAAGACGGGGAACACAGGGATAGACGGGGAAGTTAGGACACGGCGGCGAACGGCACCCTCCTCGGGGATCGCCCGATTGCGCGTGCGCCACGCGCGGCCCTCCCTCTTGCGAGGGGGGCCTTGGTTGGGGGCTATGCCCCAATACCGTGGGCGGGGGTCTGGGGGGATCCTCGTCCGCCAGCGGTACGGTCTGGGGCCCGCGCCACGGTGTGGGTCCTGCGTCGGGGCGCCTGCAGTTGAAGTCCCTAGGGATCCTGCGGCGCTCCATCCAAGACGCGGACGGAATTCGTTGGGTTTTTAGTGGGTAGGCCTCGCCCTTCAGGCGGGGAGAGCCCCACATAACCATCCGGAGTCACCTCCCGTTCTCGGCTCCGGTGGTATGCGATTCAACGCATTTTCCCAACGTTAAAAAAAAAAAAAAAAAAAAAAAAAAGGTTAGGTTAGGTTAGGTTAGGTTAGGTTAGGTTAGGTTAGGTTAGGTTAGGTTAGGTTAGGTTAGGTTAGGTTAGGTTAGGTTAGGTTGGGGCGGGGCGCGTGCTGACAACCTCCACGTGGTGCGTCCTGGGCAACGTCGGTGGGCCATGTCATTGAGACTGGTCTGCCGACGGCTAATAGTCAGCGAGGAAGAGGACTCCGTTCGGTGCCCCGGGGAACCTGGGAAGCAGCGGACGGATGTCGGGGCTCGGCCGGCGTCCCGAACTTATTCGGGTAGCGGCGGTGCGAGTCGGGCGGTGGGCTTCGTCTGGTCGGGGTAACTCTTGACTGGGCAAGCAGGTCTTTCAGACCACCATCGGCAAACCGTCTCTCGGAATGATCAAGTCATGTTTTTGTGACCGAGGGATGGAGGGCTTGCCTTAATTGGCCGGCCCGCGAGGAAGGACACCTCTCTAAAAAACCCGTAATCTCCGGCGTTGGGGCGTCCAAGAGAGCGGTCCTAACGGGCGTTCTTGCGGGCCTTCGCGCGGCGTCGGGGTGCTCTTTTCAGAGCGTTAGGCGGAGACCTAACACCTAGCGGCCAACCCCGAGAGACCTCCCTAATCTCGGGTGTATTGAGGGTTACTGGTGGTACAGGGGGTAGCCCCAGTGGACTTTTTAGATCCCCCACACTCGTGGGAATAGCATGGAAAAACTAAAATTAATAAGAACAAAAGAGACAGGAGGAGAGGGAGAGGGCCAGTGGGGCCAAGTTGAAGAAGAAGGGAAGGGCCAGACGGGCCGAGAAGGAACAGCTGAAGAAGCGAAGGGCCAGAGGGGCCGAGAAAAGAACAGAGAAGGAGAGGTAGAAAAGGGCCTTAGGAGTAGATCAGGCTCATTCGAAAGCTGCTGTAGTCGGAGGGACACGCAGCCACAAAGAAAGACGTACGGGAAAGACCAAATCACCCGGTCGCGGGCGAGTTCTCGGTCAGGGTCTCCGGTTGTTCTTCTGACCAGACTGGAGAGCCCGAACCGCCCTTCACGTATGGAGGTGACGGAGGAGAGCCTCAAGAGGGCTAGGTCGTCGGACTTGTCCGGCCAGTCCTCTGAGGAGGAAACTCCGAAAAAGGTGCATGCGGCGCCTAGTAGAAGAGGGAGAGGCCGACCGCCGACAACGGGCCAATATGTTGGTCTGCGGCAGGCAAAAGAGGCCTTAATCGACGCCGAGAGGAGGGAGCTCGAGCTACAAGCCGAAAAAGAGCTCATGGAGGAGGCCAGGAAGGCCCGAGCTAGGCGAGACATCAGGCTCTTCGAGTCCCTATCGACCGAAGTGTCTGACCTGGACGAGGACGAGACGGCAGCCACCCTTAATAGTCAGATCGAGGAAAGTGTTGGAGTAATCTTACACGTCGCAACAGCCTCGAAGAACTTAAAGGGTGGCTTCGTCAAACTGTTAAAGGAGCAGGCGGCCTTTATTAAAGAGGCTTCCGCGAAGCTCATTGGCCGGACAGCGTCGGAGGAGAACTCCAAACTGCAGGCAGCAAATGCTCGCCTGCAGTCCGAACTGGAGAGTCTCCGAAGAGACATGTCTGCGCTGACTGAGCGTCAAAAGGCGATAGAGGCCCGGGAGGAGTCCAGAAGGGAAAAAGTCAACCCGGAGGCCGACACTCCCCCTAGTAGAGACCTACAGGAGGAGTTCATTGACAGGATCACTCGGTCGATCATGATCCAAGTAGGCGGGATGGTCGACGCCAAAATTGATGCAGTTAAGGCTCTGCTGCCCCCTGAGAAGCGTCTCAGACCTCCTCTTGCGGCGGACAGAGCTCTAGACACTCCGGAGCCGAGTCACTCAGACCCTCGTCCGGGTCCGAGTAAGGAGCAGCTCTCGGAGCAAGGTAAAGAGGTGGACAAGAAGAAGAAGGGGGGAAAGTCCGGAAATGAAAGAAAGAAGAAAACAGCAAAGGAAAACAAAACCCCAGCTCAGACGACTGAGACAACTGAGCCGAGGCCTGCAGAGGAAGGATGGACGACAGTCCAGAAAAAGAAAAGAGGAAGGAAGGGAAAAGGGAAGGAAAAGGTTGCGGAGAAAGCTGCTCCGAAGGGCCAGAAACCCCGGCCCAAGCCAGCACCTAAGCCCCGGGCTCCTAGATCGACAGCAGTCGTCATCACACTGCGGCCCGGAGCTTCGGAGAGAGGCATATCCTATGCTTCGGTATTGGCCAAGGCTAAATCCGAAATAGCCTTACCGAGCATAGGGATCCCCGGTGGGGTCAAGCTGAAGTCGGCAATGACGGGTGCAAAGGTGTTGCAAATACCCGGGTCGTCGAGCGGCCCTCAAGCGGACTTGTTGGCCAACAAGCTGAGGGAGACGTTCGCGGAGGAAGACGTACTCATCTCCAGGCCGACGAAATGTGCGGAGATGCGGATGACGGGCCTTGATGAGTCTGTCACCAAGGAGGAGGTGGTCGCTGCGATATGCAGGGACACTGGATGCGAGACCGGAGCGGTGAAGACAGGCGACATCCGTTGCAACTCTTCCGGTTTGGGCTCGGTCTGGATCCGGTGTCCAGTCGCAGTGGCCAAGAAGCTGGACGACAGAGGAAAGGTGCTGGTGGGGTGGGTGGCAGCAAGGGTGAAGCTGCTGACATCCCGGCCCCTCCGCTGCTTCCGCTGTTTTGAGCTGGGCCATGTCAGAAGCCAGTGCAAAGCGACGGTGGACCGCAGTAGCCTCTGCTATCGTTGTTGCGGCGAGGGGCACAAGTCGGCGGACTGCACAAAAGACCCGCATTGCGCGGTATGTGCAATGGCAGGAAGGTCTGCCAACCACCGCGTTGGGGGCAAAGCTTGTTCTACGCCCCCAAATAAAACAGGAAGGCGCTCAATAAGGGTTCAGCCCACATCAATGAGCACCCAGGCCAATGAGGCTATGGAAGAGGAAACTACGAGGGTCCAATAATGGATGTACGCCCTCTCAAAATATTACAGGGCAATATCAACCACTCTGCCAGAGCTCAGGATCTTCTGATGCAGAGTTTGGCGGAGTGGTCGATACAGTTGGCGGTCATTGCGGAGCCTTACTTTGTGGTCCCAAACAGGGATAACTGGGTCAGTGACGCAGAGGACACAGTAATGCTCATATCCCAGACGGCAAACGGCTCCCCCCCCCTCGAACGAGTGTCGAGAGGACGGGGATGCGTAGCCGCGGATCTGGGGGGCATCTGTGTCGTGGGGGTTTACATCTCCCCAAACAGGAGTCTGGCGGAGTTCGAGGACTTCCTGGAGAACTTGACTCCGCTGGTCCAGCAGGGTCACCCTCGTCCTGTGTTGGTTCTCGGTGACTTTAATGCGAAGTCTCGCGCGTGGGGGTCGCCGAGAGCTGACAATAGGGGTGAGGCACTGGAGGAGTGGGCCATCACATCGGGTCTGGTCGTTGTAAATAGGGGTACGGTCGACACGTGCGTGCGGCAAAATGGCGGGTCTATCGTGGACATCACGTTCGCGTCCCCCGCTCTGGCGCGCCGTGTCCGAGGCTGGAGGGTTTTAGAGGAGGTGGAAACGTTATCCGATCATCGGTATATTCGGTTTGACGTTTCCGCCCACACCTCGAACCCCGGTCATATACCGACCCCTGTCTCCAGCGGCCCAAGGTGGGCGATCAAGCGCCTAAATCGCGAAACGCTCGAGGAGGCGGCGATAGTGGCGACTTGGGTTGCAGCTCCAGAGAGGCCTCACGATATCGAGGCGGAGGCGGAATGGTTTGGGGCGACAATGACCGCAATCTGCGATTCGGCAATGCCGAGGGTAGATCCCCGTCGCCCAAACCGTTGTGTGTACTGGTGGTCTGACGATATCGCCCGCCTTCGTACCACCTGCGTGGCGAGTCGACGCCGGTACACACGACACAGGAGGAGACGTATTCGCGGTCCGGACTTCAGTGAGGTGGAGTCCAACTTGTACGACACCTACAGGGCCGCGAAGAAGTCCCTTCAAGACGCCATCGCCCAGGCCAAAGCTCAATCCAGAGCTGCCATGCTGCAGACCCTGGATGATGACCCCTGGGGTAGACCATACAAAATGGTGAGGGGCAAACTGCGCCCGTGGGCCCCCCCATTGACGCAAACGCTCCAAGCTCCGGTACTGGAAGGTGTGCTGTCGACTCTGTTTCCCAACAGAGCCGCACACACACCCCCGGCAATGGCCCCGCATTCTGCGGAGCCTGTAGCTGGTGATGTACCGGCCGTGACGCGGGAAGAGTTGAGGGAGGCGGTGTTGCGTCTCGCGACCAAAAACACTGCCCCCGGCCTTGACGGCGTCCCGGGCCGTGCGTGGGTGCAGGCCCTAAAGGTCGACGACTTTGAGTCGAGACTGCGTGGCCTGTACTCTGCATGCCTGGAGCGAGGCCAGTTCCCCGCTGCGTGGAGAACTGGGAAATTGGTGCTCCTTAAAAAGGAGGGACGACCGGCGGACTCGCCGTCGGCTTACCGGCCGATCGTCCTGCTAGACGAGGTGGGAAAGCTCTTTGAACGAGTCATAGCTGCCCGCCTCGTCAGCCACCTTTCCCACACCGGACCTGACTTAGCCGAATGCCAATTCGGCTTCAGAAAAAGACGTTCCACCCTGGATGCCATCCAAAGGGTGAAGAACTCGGCAGAGAGTGCGGTTAACCGGGGCGAGGTAGTTTTGGCGGTGTCCTTGGACATCACCAACGCCTTCAACTCCTTGCCCTGGGAGTGCATTAGGGAGGCGCTCCGGTTCCACCGAGTGCCCCCTTACCTCTGTCGGGTTATCGGCGAATACTTGTCACGCCGTGCCGTGACCTACCCGGCCAACGGCGGCTGGCATAGACGGGACATGACGTGCGGTGTTCCACAGGGGTCGGTCCTCGGACCGCTCTTGTGGAACATCGGATATGACTGGACATTGCGCGGTGCCATGCTGCGCAACATGGAGCTGACATGCTATGCAGATGACACCCTAGTCACTGCCTCTGGCAAAACATTCAGGGAGGCGCGCATCACTGCAACAGCTGGTGTGGCGATCACAGTCGACCGGATTAGGAAGCTGGGTCTACAGGTGGCACTCAACAAAACCGAGGCCATCTGCTTCCATGGCCCCCGCAGAGCTCCTCCTCCAAGGTCCCACCTGGTGATCGGTGGGACACAGATCGAAATAAGGTCCACCCTCAAGTACTTGGGGCTGACCCTGGACAGCAAGTGGGGCTTCCAGCAGCACTTTGCCATTTTGGCTCCTCGGCTGCTGAAAGCCGCAGCTGCCCTAAGACAGCTCCTCCCGAACGTGGGGGGACCAAGAGATGGCAATAGGCGCCTCTATATGAGTGTGGTACGATCGATGGCCCTTTACGGGGCCCCCATTTGGGCAGACACGCTTACGGGCAAAAATGCCTCCCTGCTGAGACGATCGCAGCGGGTGATGGCAGTAAGCGTGGTCCGGGGCTACCGCACCATATCGTTCGAGGCGGCCTGTCTCCTGGCGGGAACACCTCCATGGGACCTTGAGGCGGAAGTGCAGGCGACTGTCTTCCGCTGGCGCGCAGACCTTCGCCTCCGAGGTGAAAATCCCGCACTGAGGGAAGTGGCGGCCAGAAGAGCTTCGGCCCGCGAGCTGATGCTCGAGAAATGGAGAGAGCGGCTCGAGCAGCCGAGATACGGTGTGCGCACGGTAGAAGCAATCCGACCGGTCTTTTTGGACTGGCTGGAGCGTGGACACGGTGCGCTCACCTACAGATTGACGCAGGTCCTGTCGGGGCATGGTTGCTTCGGCAGGTACCTCTGCCACGTGGCCAGACGGGAGCGGACCTCAGAGTGCCACCATTGTGGTGCCGCGGAGGATACCGCCCAACATACACTGGAAGAGTGCCCCTCATGGGACAGAGAGCGGGGACAGCTGGTCTCCGTGATTGGACGGGACCTCTCATTGCCGACCGTCGTAAGACGTATGGTCGGCGATGAGGACGCGTGGACGGGTGTGGCCTCCTTCTGCGAGTCCATCTTAACGCAGAAGGAGGCAGCGGAAAGGGAGCGGGAAGCGACTTCTCTCGACGCTCTCCGAAGCCGCAGAGGAGGACGGAGGAGGAGGGGCTTTCATGCCCTCCAACCCCCCTAACCAGGGCCGCGACAGTGAGCCCCGAGACTCTGAGCGGGCTCACTGTCGCCTTAACAAGGCCTCGAGATGGTGCGTGTGGTGACTCCACGCGCCACTCTTGAAAGTGGGAAAGACGGGCGGGTCTTTTCCCAGGGTGTCTTAGCACCCCGAGACGGAGCTCTTCACAGGGCCAAGGTACTGGCCGGGCCGCGGAAGAATGCAACCGCGCGCTCGTGGTCCCGGCCATAAGTACGGTGACGCCACATTGGGGTTTTAGTCGGTAGGGCCGCCATCCGTCTGCTCCTTGATGGCGGCGAGTCCGACATACCCCGTCGCTCCCTTTACAAGCGGCGGGGACCCGTCAAAAGGGTTTCCCCAATTAAAAAAAAAAAAAAAAAAAAAAAAAAAAAAAAAAAAAAAAAAAAAAAAAAAAAAAAAAAAAAAAAAAAAAAAAAAAAAAAAAAAAAAAAAAAAAGGTTAGGTTGGGGCGCTAGGCCGGATAACCTCCTCGTGGTGCGCCCCGGTAACATCGGCAAACAACTCGGACTCAAAGAGTTCGAGTTGTTTGTCGATGGCCAATAATCCGGCACAGGTGGTCATTTCTCCCTTTTCTCTGAGAAGCAGAGAACACATGGGAAGAGATGTGGTCGAGTGGTAGATGGTGGAATGGTTGACCTTTTGAAGGTCATGGTGATGAGCTCAATCGGCGTCCCGGACGTTTCTGGGTAGCGGCGATGTGAGCTAGGGCGGCGGGTGCACTCGGTTGACAATGCTCTTCTGGGTGTGCAGGCTTCGGCCACCGCCGGCCGACCCGTGTCTGTTGCTTGCAGCAGATGTGGGGGGCTTGCCTTAACCGGCCGGCCCAAGAGGAAGGACACCTCAGGGAAAAAACCGCCAAGACTAAGGTTGTGTTGCTGATGGTCTGAGTGGTAGATGGGCTTTTCTGCCATTAGACACCTCTGGGCGGGGGGACC
Organism: Timandra comae; assembly: GCA_958496195.1. Taxonomy (NCBI): domain Eukaryota; kingdom Metazoa; phylum Arthropoda; class Insecta; order Lepidoptera; family Geometridae; genus Timandra; species Timandra comae. The sequence goes on from OY292373.1 coordinate 10,025,009, forward strand.
GGCCGACCCACCCCGTCTAGAAATTTAGGCTTACCTGTGGTAAGGGAGCACTGCCCGGGTGGACTGTTATTTCTTCCCATGCTCGTGGGACTAAAATGGAAAAGAACATTAAAACAAATAAAAACAAGAAGGAGAAGGAGAGAGAGGAGAGAGAGGAGATAGAGGAGAGAGTGGAGAGAGAGGAGAGGAGAAGGAGAAGGGGAGGTCGGACGGAGCCGGAAACGGAGTCTGACTCCCAGAGTTTGACGTTGGAGGCCGAAATGGATGCAGTACCTGGCCCATCAGGATTGGCTAAGGGGAAAAGAGTCCGTTCGGATGACTCTAGCGATGATGCAGATGAGGAAGGTGGCCCGCCTCTGCCCAAAGTGTCGACTACCAGACGCGGAAGAGGTCGCCCAGCGACTACTGGGCAGTATGTGGGCATAGCGCGGGCTAAGCAAGCGCTCGTAGATGCGGAGCGCGAAGAGATGGCTCTCCAAGCCGAAAAGGAGATAGCGGCATTGTCAGGAAGAGCCAGAGCAAGGAGAGCGGAGATTCTTCTGGAGGAACCGCCTTCGGAGTCGGACAGGGACGATGATCTTGCGTCGTCTCTCAAGAAGATTCTCTATGAGAATGCGGAGTTGGTGACCCAGATTGCGAAGAAGTCTAGCAATCTGAAGGGCACGTACGTGCGGGACCTGAAAGACGCCTCGGCCGCGATCAAAGAGGTAGGTGCTAAGCTCTTCGCACGTACTGCCTCTGAGGAGACGGGAAGGCTGGAGGCAGCTAACAACAGGCTGAAAGCAGAGGTGGCGGATCTTCGTCAGGAGATAGCAAGCTTGCGCACTCAGATGGAGTCGGTGCAAGCTGCCCAGGATCGAGGTTCGAGAAGGGTTTCTCCGCCAAGCCAGCCACAAGGCGTTATGGTGACGGAATCGATGATGGAGAGGATGGTCACCACCTTGATGTCTCGGGTGGAGACCCTCATTGATTCGAAGTTGGAGGAGCGTCTACCGACTACGCGCCCTCGTCCGCCTCTGGCAGGCGACAAAGTTGCGAGCGCTGTTGGGATGCCGAGAGGTGCTGGTCCAGGACAGGCGGGTGCTGCACATTCTGCTAATGCAGGAGCCAGGCAGACTGGACTGGTAGTTGGCAAGGCAGGAAGGAGGAGGAAGAGGAAGAAGAAGGCGCCTGTGGGGCCGAATAAGAGTGGTGGGACTACCCAGGGTGAGGCAATGGCGGCTTCATCCTCTGGTATGCCGCGTCCGGTACCGGGGCCATCGCAGCCGAATGCGGTGGAGTCTGAAGAGGGTTGGACTACGGTGGTGAAGAGGAAGAAGCCGGCAACTCAGGCGATGGCGAAGCCGAAACAGAGGCTACGTGCTCCTCGCTCGGCTGCAGTGGTCATAACGCTGCAGCCTGGAGCAGAGGAGAAAGGTATGACGTATGCCTCTGTCATAGCGAAGGCGAAGGCCAGCATAGACCTTCCGGGTCTTGGCATAGTTGGTGGACTCCGATGCCGGGACACAGCCACTGGGGCACGCATGCTGGAGATTCCAGGAGTCGCTACCGGTGAGCAGGCGGATTCTCTCGCTAACAAGATCCGGGAGGTCTTTGATGAGGAGGACATACGAGTGTCCAGGCCCACAAAAACAACCGAGGTACGGATTTCTGGCCTGGACGACTCTGTAACGAAGGAGGAGATTTTGGCTGCGGTGGTCAGGGACGCGGGTTGTCCTGCGGATGCGGTAAGGGTTGGCGATATCTTGCGCGGCCAGCGAGGTCTGGGTGTCGTCTGGGTAAGATGTCCGGTGGTCGTCGCCAAGAAGTTGGGGGATCAGAGGAGAATCCTCGTGGGCTGGGTCTCGGCATCGGTGCAAGCGCAGGAGCCTGCACCCATCAGATGCTACAGGTGTTGGGAGACAGGTCATGTCCACGAGCGATGCAAGTCCGAGGTGGTCCGTAAGGACCTTTGTTTCCGATGCGGGCAGCCTGGCCACATAGCGGCACATTGTGTAGCTGACCCGAACTGTAGCCTTTGCGCTGCTGCGGGAAAGCCATCGGACCACAAATTGTGGACGAAGTCATGCTCCGCGCTGACTAGTCGTGCAGGGTTTGCCAGGGTCTCCAGGAGTACAGCTTCTGTACACCCCAGTCCTGAGGCTATGGAGGAGGGAAGTAGTGCACCGGCCAACTGATGGCGACCGCACGTATACTTCAGGGGAATCTCAACCACTCTGCCAGAGCTCAGGACCTTTTCCTTCAGAGCATGGCAGAGTGGTTGATTACAGTGGCAGTGGTCGCCGAACCCTATGTTGTCTCGGACGCAGGCAACTGGCTAGGGGATGTCGATGGCCAGGTGGCGATAGTCTCATGCACCTCGGCCGGCTCCTCTCCCTTCGAGAACATCTCGAAGGGCAGGGGATGCGTAGCGGCGTTGTGTGGGGGCTTCGTTGTGGTAGGGGTCTACTTCTCGCCGAATAGACCCCTTCCGGAGTTCGAAGTATTCTTGGCCGAGCTTTCCTCCCTGATTGATTGGGGGGGGTCTCACCCTGTGCTGGTTCTTGGGGATCTCAACGCGAAGTCAATCGCGTGGGGATCTCCAAGAACAGATGCCAGGGGATTGCTCCTGGAGGAATGGGTGTTGGCATCGGGTCTGTGTGTGCTGAACCGGGGCTCGGTAGACACTTGCGTGCGCCAGCAAGGAGGGTCGATAGTAGACGTCTCGTTTGCTAGTCCGTCCCTCGCGCGTAGTGTCCAAAACTGGAGGGTCCTCGAGGAGGTGGAGACTCTATCGGATCACAGATATATCCGATTTGAGATCTCCACCCATACCTCGGACCCCAGTTCCCGAGCCCCCGGCGACGGCGTTAGTGGCCCTAGATGGGCACTGAAGCGTTTGGACCGAAGGAAGCTGGAAGAAGCTGCCATTGTAGCTACCTGGGGGGCGCCATCCTTCAGACAGGGTAACGCAGAGGCGGAAGCTGAGTGGATCACGCTGGCCATGACCAGGATATGCGATGCAGCGATGCCGCGCGCTAAACCTGGCCGTGGCACCCGGCAGGTTTATTGGTGGTCGGTGGAAATTGCGCAGCTTCGGTCTGCGTGCATAGCGGCTAGGCGCCCTTATACTAGGCACAGGAGAAGGCGGGTTCGAAGGCCAGATCACGTGGAGGTGGAAGTTAGGCTGTACCAGGGTTACAGGGAGGCAAAGAGGGCCCTTCAGGTGGCAATTGCGGAGGCGAAAGTACGCTCTAGGAGGGAGCTGCTGGAGTCGGTAGATGCGGATCCCTGGGGTCGGCCTTATCGCCTTGTTATGAGGCGTTTACGCCCGTGGGCTCCGCCCCTCACTACGAGTCTTCGGCCGCAATTAGTGGAGGCTGTGGTTTCGACCCTTTTCCCCAACACGGGAGAGTTCGAAGCACCACCGATGGCTCCGCGTGCTGAGAGCCAGCAAAGGGTTGGAGAGATCCCGGTGGTGACAAGGGAGGAACTCTCTGAGGCTGTACAGAGGCTCCGGGCCAGAAATACGGCCCCAGGTCCTGATGGGATTCCCGGCCGGGTTTGGGCTCTAGCGCTCCAGATGGAGGATTTAGAATCCCGTCTGAGGAGCCTCCTAAGCGCGTGCATGGAGCAAGGCGTTTTTCCCCAAAGCTGGAAGGTTGGTAGGCTGGTGCTCTTGAAGAAGGAGGGACGTCCAGTGGAGCAAGCATCGGCGTACCGGCCTATTGTGCTGCTCAACGAAGCCGGTAAGCTCTTTGAGCGAGTTGTGGCGAGGCGGCTGGTGTCTCATTTAGACACAGTGGGCCCAAATTTAGCCGGGAATCAATATGGTTTCCGGAGGGGGAGATCCACCACTGACGCGGTGTTGAAACTGAAGAGTCTGGTAGAGGAGGCGGTTCCTAGGGGAGAGGTGGTCATAGCGGTGTCTCTGGACATAGCTAATGCTTTTAACACCCTCCCCTGGAACTGCATCAGGGAGGCTCTTCGTTTCCACGGGGTTCCCCTCTACCTTCGACGACTGATTTCCGCGTATCTGTCGGACCGATCGGTTGTCTTTCCCACGAGGGCTGGCTGGAGGAGTAAGGAGATGTCGTGCGGCGTTCCACAGGGTTCGGTCTTAGGGCCGCTCCTGTGGAACGTCGGATACGACTGGGTGTTGCGGGGGGTCATGTTGTACCGTGTCGAAACGATTTGTTACGCGGACGATACCCTCGTAACAGCTCGGGGGAAGAATGTGAGGGAGGCATGCTCATTGGCGACGGCGGGAGTTGCGCACGTCGTCGAGCGTATAAGAAGGTTGGGTCTGGAGGTGGCCCTTAGTAAATCCGAGGCCATGTGTTTTCACGGGCCTCGGAATGCGCCGCCTCCGGGATTGTGTATGGTAGTGGGAGGTGTGAGCATTGCTGTCGGGTCCAAAATGAGTTATCTTGGGCTCGTACTCGACAGCCGACTAAGCTTCACCCCCCACTTTGTACAACTGATGCCGAAGGTGATGAGGGCTATAGGGGCGCTGTCTATGCTGCTTCCGAATTTGGGGGGACCAGGTACAGTTGCCAGGAAGCTGTACATGCGGGTAGTTGCCTCCATGGTCATGTATGGTGCGCCGGTGTGGGCCGAGAGTCTGGCTCGCCTAAACACTGCGCTGCTGCGGAAACCGCAAAGAGTGATGGCGACCAGGCTCATACGGGGATACCGCACGGTGTCCTTTGACGCAGCGTGTTTGCTTGCTGGTTCTCTACCGTGGGATATAGAGGCAAGGTCCCTGGCGTCTCTTTACCGATGGCGCTTGGAGTCCCAGGGAAGGGGTGCGAGTCCAGCGCTAAGGGAGATCCTCCATCGAAGGGGTGAGCTCCGGCAGGGGGACCTAGTCACATGGGCTCAGAGGCTGGAGAACAGTTCTGCGGGTCTGGCGACCGTGCGGGCTATTCGACCGATTTTATCGGAGTGGGTGGAAAGGAGGCACGGTTCTCTCAGCTACAGGGTGACACAGGTGCTCTCCGGACACGGATGTTTCGGGGAGTACCTGTGCCGCATTGGGAGGGAACCCACGCGGCGATGCCACCACTGTGAGTGCGCCAGCGACTCGGTGGTCCACACGGTCGAGGAGTGCTCCGCTTGGGATGCTCCAAGGAGGGCACTAATGGATGTTGTGGGAGACGACCTCTCGCTGTCCGCCATTGTTAGGGCAATGGTGGACAGCGAGAGATCATGGGAGGCAATGGTGGTCTTTTGCGAGACCATAATGGCTCAAAAGGAGGCGGCTGAGCGGGTGAGGGAGGTCACTACTGATCTTCCGATCCGCCGTAGAAGAGTCAGAGGAAGGAGAGTTCGCGACGACCTACTCCCTCCGTAATTTGCGAGCTAGGCGCCACATCAGGTGCCGCACACTTCGCCGAGGGGGTGAGCTTTAAGCTCCCAGGTGTTTGGGCCTTCAGAAGGTGGGTCCTGCTGAGGACAGACGCTGTCGGGTCTACGGTAGTTACTGCTGAGTTCGTTCCCGTATTCCCGACGCTTAGAGCGTCCGGCTGGAGTGTTCGTGGAAGGTTTAGTGGGTAGGGCCAGGCAGTCGCCGGCGAGCCCCACATAACCCCTGTAAGGGGTATGCGTAAATGCATTTGCCAAACCACGTTAAAAAAAAAAAAAAAAAAAAAAAAAAAAAAAAAAAAAAAAAAAAAAAAAAAAAAAAAAGGTTAGGTTAGGTTAGGTTAGGTTAGGTTAGGTTAGGTTAGGTTAGGTTAGGTTAGGTTAGGTTAGGTTAGGTTAGGTTAGGTTAGGTTAGAAAAAAAAAAAAAAAAAAAAAAAAAAAAAAAAAGGTTAGGTTAGGTTAGGTTAGGTTAGGTTAGGTTGGGGCGCGTGCTGACAACCTCCACGTGGTGCGTCCTGGGCAACGTCGGTGGGCCATGTCATTGAGACTGGTCTGCCGACGGCTAATAGTCAGCGGAGGAGAGAGGCCCCGGCTAGCAGGCAACTGTTGGGCGGGGCGGGCCCGGCCGGCGTCCCGGACTTATTCCGGTAAACGGCGGTGACGGGCGAGGGCGGCGGGTTCGCCCGGTCGAGAGGGCTCGATCGGGTGGACAGGCTTCGGCCAACCGTCGGCCGAACCGGACCCGTGGACAGTAGCGGTCATGTCTCGTGACATCCGCGGGGCTGGTGGGCTTGCCTTAATTGGCCGGCCCGAGGGGGAGGGACCCCGGAGAAAAACCCCTAAGGCAAGCTTTTGGGGGGGGTGGCGAGGCCTGTGTGGCAGCTGGAGCAGCTGTTTCAAGCCCCCCCTCTGGCGCGGATACCTGCCGTCCTTCGCGTCAGTAAACCTAGGCTTACCCGTTTTGGTATAGGAGCTCTGCCCGGGTGGACCTTTATTTCTCCACTACTCGTGGGACTAACATGGATATTGTACAATTAAAAAACCCAAACGACGTAGAGAGGGAGGTTGATGAGGGCCAGTGGGGCCGAAATTACAAGGGCCAGATGGGCCGGTGTGAGGGAGAGGGCCAGCAGGGCCGTAAGGATGGAGAGGGCCAGAAGGGCCAACAAGAGGAGAAACAGCAAGGCTGTACAGGCAGAGAAGGAAGAGAAAGTCGAAAGACTAGAGGGGAGAAAGAGCGGGACGTGTCGATGTCATCGTGTTCGGACGTCTCGTTCAAGAGTCTCAAGGTGACGGAGCGACCGCAGAGAACGTCAGGCCGCTTCTGGCCCTACGACAAGACGGATGTGCGTAGGTCGCGCCGTAACACGGATTCGGGAGACTCGGAGGGAGAGGCCAGCAGCAGCACAACGAGATCGGTGTCTGTTGGCAAGCGCGGGCGAGGCCGGCCCCCAACAACGGGGCAGTACGTTGGCCTGGCTGCTGCAAAGCAGGCTTACGTCAAAGCCCAGCGCGAAGAGATGGAGCTTGAGGCCGAGCAGGAAATCTCGGAGCTCGCCAGACAGGCTCGTAAAAGAAGACGACTGAAACCCGTAGAGTCTTCTGCCTCTGACGGGGATAAGGAAAAGGATAAGGAGAAGGACGACTCGGCCGTAGCCCTAGTCCAACAGGTCCAAGACAGTGTGGATGTCATCCTCAGGGTGGCCACAAAGTCAAAGAACCTAAAAGGGAAGTTCGTGGCGTTGTTGAAGGAGGCGGGTTCTGCGATTACAGAATCGGTGGCGGAACTAGGTGATCGTACCGCCACTGAGGAAAACCGCAGACTCGCAGCCGAAAACAAGAAACTGCGCGCAGAGATGTCAGGACTCAAGTCCAAACTCGAGTCAGTCGAGGCCGAGCAAAAGCAATTGCGACAGGCTTTCGAGTCGTCTCAGCGACGCTCTGGCGACCTGGAGGAACTGCCAGCCGCAGGATCTCGCCTAACGCCGGCCTTTGACGAGGAAGAGCTGACGCGGAACATCATGCTCCGCATCGGCTTCATGGTTGACGCCAAACTAGCAGCGCACGAGGACAGGCTCCCTCCTGCGAAACGTCTCCGCCCTCCGCTGGCGGCCGACAAGAAGGCACCCTCGCAACCAACTGTTGCTGACGCCAGCGACATAGTCTGTGAAGAGGTACGGGAGCCTGTAACTCAAGTCTTGGCCAACGAGAAGGCCAAAGAGGTGAAAGATAAAGAAGGAGAAAAGAAAAAGAAGAAGAAGAAAAAGAGTAATACAAAAGAGAAGAAACAGGAAGGTGGGAAGGATCCTAAGGCTAGCAAGCCTTCCGCATCCGCCAAATCTACCCAGCCTAAAAAAGCACCTGAGCCCAAACCGTCAGAGGACGATGGCTGGGTTCAGGTTGTTAAAAAAGGAAAGAAGAAGAAGGAAGCGCCTAAAAAGGAAACGCCTAAAGCGACCAAAAAGGCTCAACCTAAGGCCAGCCCCAAACTTCGCACCCCTCGAACTTCGGCAGTCGTAGTTACGCTGCAACCGGGTGCCGAAGCGAAGGGCATTACATACGCCGGAGTGCTCGCCAAGGCCAAGGCAGCGATCGACCTGCCCAGCCTGGGCCTAGAAAAGGGCATCAAGATAGTGTCGACCGCCACAGGCGCTCGGGCACTGGTTCTGCCGGGTGCCTCCAGTTGGGACCAGGCGGACTCCCTCGCGACCAAACTGAGGGAAGCCCTTAACACGGATGAAGTCAGAGTCACCAGACCTGAGAAATGCAGCGAACTGCGTATCTCGGGACTGGACGACTCTGTCTCACAACAAGAACTTGTGGAGGTGATTGCTAAAGACGGCGAATGCTCTCAGGAGGCCGTCAAAGTGGGAGAAATTCGCCGGGACTCTTCTAGTCTCGGCTCCGTCTGGGTTCGTTGTCCGACTACGGCAGCCAGAAAACTGGGAGCGAAGGGCAGAGTTTTGGTGGGATGGGTTTCGGCGAAGGTGTCGATACTGGAACCCATTCCCCTCCGCTGCTACCGCTGCCTAGAGTCCGGGCACGTTAAGATCTGCTGCCCCTCCGAGGTTGACCGCAGTGACCAGTGCTACAGGTGTAGTAAGCCTGGTCACAAATCGTCAGGATGCTCGGCTGCTCCCCACTGCAGCGTCTGTGAGGCCGCTAAGAAGCCAGCGGCTCACAGGGTTGGGAGCAAGTCGTGCTCAGTCCGACAGAAGAAGAAGAGTGGTCGACGGGCCAATGCCCCTAAACCAGCAGGTCCAGCAGCTCCCGAGCCTATGGACGAGGCGACAACCGCAGAACCGTAACAACGGCACCAATAAATTTTCTGCAGGGCAACATCAATCACTCCGCCAGAGCTCAGGATCTCTTGATGCAGAGTCTGGCGGAGTGGTCGATACAGGTCGCTGTCATAGCAGAGCCCTACTTTCTCCCCGAGAGAAACGACTGGGCCTCGGATCTAGACAATCTGGTGACGATCATCACCCAAACAGGACATGACTCTGCTCCCTTCTCGGGTGTCACCAGGGGTCATGGATGTGTGGCGGTGGTCCTTGGTGACATCCTAGTAGTTGGAGCGTACTGCTCTCCAAATAGGACTCTCGCTCAATTCGAGTCGTTCTTGGACGAGCTGACGGAACTGATACAAAGGCCAAACTCGAATTCGGTATTGGTGCTGGGGGACTTCAATGCCAAATCAACGGCGTGGGGTTCCCCGAGGACTGACCCCAGAGGAGAGGCCTTGGAGGAGTGGGCTCTAGCGAGCAACGTGTGTGTCCTTAACAGAGGCGCGGTAGACACGTGCGTGCGGCAACAGGGCGGGTCCATCGTGGATGTCTCGTTCGCGTCACCTGCCCTGGCGCGCCGTGTCCAAGATTGGAGGGTCGAAGAGGAGGTAGAGACGCTGTCGGACCACAGGTACATCCGATTCAGCGTCTCAGCCCAGACCTCTGACCCCGATCTGCCGCGTCCTCGTAGACAAGAGGGTCCGAGGTGGGTCATCAAAAAGATGAACAGGGACCTCTTGGAAGAGGCCGTACTCGTGCAGACCTGGTTCCCTGCACCATCTGGACCGGTCTGCGTCGAAGCCGAAGCCAATTGGTTCGGCGAGGCGATGAGGAGTGTGTGCGACTCGGCAATGCCCAGACAACACCGAAAACCACCCAGACGTCACGTGTATTGGTGGACGGCAGAGATCGCACAGCTCAGACGGGAGTGCCACGCGGCCTGGCGGCCATACACCCGCCACAGGAGACGGAGAGTACGCGACACACATCACGCGGAAACCGAAGAACGGCTCTACGGAGCTTATAGACAGGCTAGACACACACTGCATGCGGCGATTGAAGCAGCTAAATCGTCCGCCAGAGAGGAGATGCTGGAGGCTCTCAATGACGATCCGTGGGGGCGCCCGTACCGGATGGTCCGGAACAAACTCCGACCGTGGGCCCCCCCGATTACGTCGAGTCTTCAGCCGCGGGTCCTAGAAGGTGTGATGTCGGCCCTGTTCCCGGACGGGGTTGCACACACGCCTCCCACAATGGTCCCGCCCTCGGCAGTACCGGAAGCTGAACTTCCTGAAGAAGTGACAGGGGAGGAACTAAGGGTGGCGGTGATGAGACTCAGGTCAAGAAGCACTGCCCCCGGTCCCGACGGCGTCCCGGGCCGCGCCTGGGTGTTGGCGCTCAAAGTCGAAGACTTTCAGTCTAGACTGAGAGCGCTTTACTCGACGTGCCTGGAGCGGGGCCTCTTCCCTGCCGCTTGGAAGGAAGGACAACTCGTCCTGCTTCGGAAGGATGGTCGTCCCGCGGATTCGCCCTCTGCGTATCGACCGATCGTCCTTCTCAACGAAGTGGCGAAGTTGTTTGAGAAGATCGTCGCCGACCGTCTCACACACCATCTCGAGACGGTAGGACCCGCCCTCGCGGATAATCAATACGGGTTCAGGCGGGAGCGTTCGACGATTGACGCAATCTGTAAGGTGAAGAATCTGGCTGAGGAAGCAGTTAACCGGGGCGAGGTGGTGCTGGCGGTGTCTCTTGACATCGCTAATGCCTTCAACTCCTTGCCTTGGGAGTGCATCATGGAGGGGCTCCGATACCATCGGGTTCCCTCCTACCTCAGTCGGATCATAGGGTCATACCTTTCGGAGCGTCTAGTCTCATACCCGACCATCGAAGGCCCTAAGAGAAGAGCAGTGTCGCGCGGTGTTCCGCAGGGGTCGGTCCTCGGACCACTCTTGTGGAACATCGGCTACGACTGGGTGCTCAGGGGTGCCACGATGAACAACGTTGCCGTCTGGTGTTACGCCGACGACACCTTGGTAACAGCAGTCGGTCAGACATACCGCGAGGCGAGCTTGCTTGCGACAGCCGGAACAGCGCACGTCGTTTCCCGGATCCGCAGGCTCGGACTAGAAGTGGCTCTAACAAAGACGGAAGCGGTGTGCTTCCACGGGCCACGTCGGGCTCCGCCCGAAGGAGCAGAACTTGTCATAGGCGGGGTACAGATAGAAGTAAGGTCCACCTTAAAGTACTTAGGTCTTGTCCTGGACAGCAGGTGGACCTTCCACAGCCACTTCTCCCAACTGGCACCCCGCCTCCTGAAGACGTCAGCAGCCCTAAAGCGGCTTCTCCCCAACCTCGGCGGCCCAGGGGAAAGCTGCAGAAGGCTATATATGGGAATAGTGCGCTCCATGGCGCTATATGGGGCACCGATTTGGGCCAATGCCCTTAAAGAAAGAACACTCGCCCTGTTGAGACGGCCTCAAAGGGCTATGGCGATTGGGATCATCAGGGGATACCGAACCATCTCCTGCGAAGCAGCCTGCGTCTTGGCCGGATCCCCTCCGTGGGACCTGGAGGCGGAGGTCCTGGCGTCGGTGTATCACTGGCGTCAGGGGCTCCGACTCCAGGGTGAACACCCTCCGCGGAGGGAAATAGACGCGTACAGAGAGCAAGAGGAGGAGAGGATGATCACGCGCTGGAAGGCGCGTCTAGAAAACCCAAGGTCCGGTCAAAGGACCATCCAGGCGATACTACCAGTCCTTGACGACTGGTTGGGCAAAAACCGAGGGGCACTTACCTTCAGGGCGACGCAAATCCTAACGGGGCATGGCTGCTTCGGCAGCTATCTCCATCGCGTCGCCCGAAGAGAGACCACGATGATGTGCCACCATTGCGGGGCAGCAAACGACACGGCGGATCACACGCTGTCGGATTGCCCCGCATGGACCGAGGAGAGAACAGCCCTAATCAGGGCCATAAACGGCGGCGACACATCTCTCTCCAATGTGGTTAAAGCCATGTTGGAAAGCGAAACAGGTTGGAGAAATGTGCTCGACTTCTGTGAAACCACCATGACACAGAAGGAGGCTGCGGAGAGGGAAAGGGAGTCCCTCTCAACAGACCCTACACGCAGCCGGAGAGCGGGGCGGCGCAGAAGGGCTTTCCAGGCCCATGAGCCCCCGTAACAAGGCAGTGGTGGTGAGGTCGAGGTGTTAGACCTCTCCACCCTTCACTAAGCCTCGAGCAGAAGCGCGCGCACCATCACCTGCACGCGCACTAACAAGATGAACAGGGCGATCAGGTCCCCCTGTCGGCCTGAGAACACACATCCGTTCTCTAGGAGAGAAGACTCTCAATACGTGAGTCACGCGCTGCCGGCGTAGCGGAATAATACGCTGTTTACCGCTGCGCCGGCGCTTATGCGCGGAGGCGAAATCGCCCCCGGGGGTTTTAGTGGGTAGGACCTCCACTCTGGAGGGTGAGTCCCACATACCCCGCTGATCCGTCGGCGGGGATGCGTCAATGCATTTCCCCCGGGTAAACAAAAAAAAAAAAAAAAAAAGGTTAGGTTAGGTTAGGTTAGGTTAGGTTAGGTTGGGGCGCTATGCTGACTGGGGCGCTATGCTGACTGGGGCGCTATGCTGACTGGGGCGCTATGCTGACTGGGGCGCTATGCTGACTGGGGCGCTATGCTGACTGGGGCGCTATGCTGACTGGGGCGCTATGCTGACTACCTCCTCGTGGTGCGTCCTGGGCAACGGCGGCGGGCTATGTCACTGAGACTAGCTCGCCGACGGCTAAAAGTCAGCGGAGGAGAGGCCTCGGCTAGGGGTCCCGGAGAATCCGGGCAACTGCTAGGCGGGGCGGGCCCGGCTGGCGTCCCCGACGTATTCGGGATGACGGCAGTGACGGGCGGGCGTTGGTCCGTAAGGACGGGGCGAGAGCCCATGGGTTGCGGCTGCGGCCGACGATCCCCATTGCACGGGAGTGGGGCCACCAGTACCCGTCGTTCCGCCCAGTACCTGTCTGTTCCTCCCAGTACCCGGTTTAGTACGGCCTAGTACTCGCTCCCCGCAGCCTTCCTCCCGGGCAGCGGGCGACGCAGGGAACGGCCCGAAAGACGGGGAACACAGGGATAGACGGGGAAGTTAGGACACGGCGGCGAACGGCACCCTCCTCGGGGATCGCCCGAATGCGCGTGCGCCACGCGCGGCCCTCCCTCTTGCGAGGGGGGCCTTGGTTGGGGGCTATGCCCCAATACCGTGGGCGGGGGTCTGGGGGGATCCTCGTCCGCCAGCGGTACGGTCTGGGGCCCGCGCCACGGTGTGGGTCCTGCGTCGGGGCGCCTGCAGTCGAAATCCCTAGGGATCCTGCGGCGCTCCATCCAAGACGCGGACGGAATTCGTTGGGTTTTTAGTGGGTAGGCCTCGCCCTTCAGGCGGGGAGAGCCCCACATAACCATCCGGAGTCACCTCCCGTTCTCGGCTCCGGTGGTATGCGATTCAACGCATTTTCCCAACGTTAAAAAAAAAAAAAAAAAAAAAAAAAAAAAAAAAGGTTAGGTTAGGTTAGGTTAGGTTAGGTTAGGTTAGGTTAGGTTAGGTTAGGTTAGGTTAGGTTAGGTTAGGTTAGGTTGGGGCGCGTGCTGACAACCTCCACGTGGTGCGTCCTGGGCAACGTCGGTGGGCCATGTCATTGAGACTGGTCTGCCGACGGCTAATAGTCAGCGGAGGAGAGAGGCCCCGGCTAGCAGGCAACTGTTGGGCGGGGCGGGCCCGGCCGGCGTCCCGGACTTATTCCGGTAAACGGCGGTGACGGGCGAGGGCGGCGGGTTCGCCCGGTCGAGAGGGCTCGATCGGGTGGACAGGCTTCGGCCAACCGTCGGCCGAACCGGACCCGCGGACAGGGGCGGTCATGTCTCGTAACTTCCGCGGGGCTGGTGGGCTTGCCTTAATTGGCCGGCCCGAGGGGGAGGGACCCCGGAGAAAAACCCCTAAGGTAAGCTTTTGGGGGGGGTGGCGATGCCTGTATGGCAGCTGGAGCAGCTGTCGCAAGCCCCTCCTCTGGCGCGGATACCTGCCGACCTTCGCGTCAGTAAATTTAGGCTTACCCGTTTGGTACAGGAGCTCTGCCCGGGTGGACATTTATTTCTCCACTACTCGTGGGATTAAAATGGATACAGTGAAACTAAACCAACCAAACGACGAACAGAGGGAGGATGATGAGGGCCAGTGGGGCCGAAATTACAAGGGCCAGATGGGCCGGTGCGAGAAGGAGGGCCAAAAGGGCCAGATTGAGGAGAAGCAGCAAGGCTGCGCAGGACGAGAAGGAAGGGAGAGTCGAAAGACTAGAGGAGAGAAGGAACGGGACGTGTCTTCGTGTTCGGACGTCTCGTTCAAGAGTCTGAAAGTGACGGAGCGACCGCAGAGAACGTCTGGCCGCTTTTGGCCGTACGACAAGACGGATGTGCGTAGGTCGCGCCGTCACTCGGAATCGGGAGACTCGGAGGGAGAAGCCAGCAGCAGCACCACAAGATCTGCGTCTGTTGCTGGCAAGCGCGGGCGAGGCCGGCCACCGACAACGGGGCAGTACGTAGGCCTGGCGGCTGCAAAGCAGGCCTATGTCAAAGCTCAGCGCGAGGAGATGGAGCTAGAGGCTGAGCAAGAGATCTCAGAGCTCGCCCGACAAGCTCGGAAACGGAGGAGGCTAAAACCCGTGGAGACTTCTGCCTCTGACGGGGATAACGAGAAGGAGAAGGGAAAGGACGACTCGGCTGTAGCTCTTCTTCAGCAGGTCCAGGACAGTGTGGACGTCATCCTCAGCGTGGCCACCAAGTCCAAGAACCTCAAAGGGAAGTTTGTGGCACTGCTGAAGGAGGCGGGTTCTGTAATCACAGAATCGGTGGCGGAACTTGGTGATCGTACCGCCACTGAGGAAAACCGCAGACTCGCTGCCGAAAACAAAAGGCTACGCACGGAGATGACGGGACTTCGGTCCAAACTTGAGTCGGTCGAGGCCGAGCAAAAGAAACTGCGACAGGCTTTCGAATCGTCGCAGCGCAGCTCCGGCGACATCGAAGAACTGCCTGCCGCAGGATCTCGCCAAAAGCCGGCCATCGACGAGGAAGAGCTGACGCGGAATATCATGCTCCGCATCGGCTTCATGGTAGACGCCAAACTAGCGGCGCACGAGGACAGACTCCCTCCTGCGAAACGTCTCCGCCCTCCGTTGGCGGCTGACAAAAAGGCATCCCCACAGCCAACCGTCGCAGACGCTGGCGACTGTGAAGAGGTTAGGGAGCCTTTGCCTCAAGTTTTGGCTGGCGATAAAGCCAAAGAGGTGCAAGAGAAAGAGGGAAGCAAGAAAAAGAAGAAGAAGAAAAATAGCAAGACAGCGGAGAAGAAAAAGGAAGGTGGGAAGGATACGAAGGCTGGCAAGCCCTCTACATCCGCCAAGCCTACCCAGCCTAAAAACACACCTGCGCCCAAACCGTCAGAGGACGATGGCTGGGTTCAGGTCGTGAAGAAAGGGAAGAGGAAAAAGGAGGCGCCCAAGAAAAAGGAAGCGCCTAAGGCGGCCAAAAAGGCTCAGCCTAAGGCCAGCCCCAAACTCCGCACCCCTCGGACCTCGGCAGTAGTGGTAACGCTGCAACCGGGTGCCGAAGAGAAGGGGATCTCGTACGCCGGAGTACTCGCCAAGGCCAAGGCAGCGATTGACCTGCCTAGTCTGGGCCTGGAAAAGGGCCTAAAGATCGTGCAGACCGCTACTGGCGCTCGGGCTCTGGTGTTGCCGGGTGCCTCTAGCTGGGACCAAGCAGACTCTCTCGCGAATAAACTGCGGGAGGCCCTGAATGCGGATGAAGTCCGGGTCTCCAGGCCCGAGAAATGCAGCGAACTGCGAATCTCGGGTCTGGACGACTCCGTCACGCCACAAGAGCTGGCAGAGGTGGTGGCAAGAGACGGCGAATGCCCCACGGAGGCCGTCAAAGTAGGAGAGATTCGGCGGGACTCTTCCAGTCTCGGCTCCGCCTGGGTTCGTTGCCCAACCACGGCAGCCAGGAAACTGGGAGCAAAGGGCAAGGTCCTGGTGGGGTGGGTTTCGGCGAAGGTGACCATACTGGAACCCGTGCCCCTCCGCTGCTACCGCTGCTTGGAGTTTGGGCACGTCAAAATCCGCTGCCCCTCTGAGGTGGATCGAACTGACCAATGCTACAGGTGTAGCAAGCCTGGTCATAAATCGGCGGGATGTTTGGCTGCTCCCCACTGCAGCGTCTGTGAGGCCGCTAAGAAGCCGGCGGCCCACAGGGTTGGGAGCAAGTCATGCTCAGCCCGCAAGAAGAGAAAGAGCGGTCGACGGGCCAACGCCCCTAGACCAGCAGACACAGTGGCTCCCGAGCCTATGGACGAGGCGACAACCGCGGAACACCAACAACGGCTCCACTAAAGTTCCTGCAGGGCAATATCAATCACTCCGCCAGAGCTCAGGATCTTCTGATGCAGAGCCTGGCGGAGTGGTCGATACAGGTCGCGGTGATAGCGGAGCCCTATTTTCTCCCCGAGAGGAGTGACTGGGCCTCGGATCTGGATAATCTGGTGACGATCATCACCCAAACTAAATATGACTCCGCTCCCTTCTCGGGTGTCTATAGGGGTCATGGATGTGTGGCGGTGGTCCTTGGCGACATCCTAGTGGTGGGGGCGTACTTTTCGCCGAACAAGACTCTCGCCCAATTCGAGTCGTTCCTAGACGAGCTGACGGCACTCGTGCAAAGACGAAGCTCGTCCTCGGTGTTGGTGCTCGGGGACTTCAATGCCAAATCCACGGCGTGGGGTTCCCCGAGGACTGACCCTAGAGGAGAGGTACTTGAGGAGTGGGCTCTGGCGAGCAACCTGTGCGTTCTCAACAGAGGCGCGGTAGACACGTGCGTGCGGCAACAGGGCGGGTCCATCGTGGACGTCTCGTTCGCGTCACCTGCCCTGGCGCGCCGTGTCCAAGACTGGAGGGTCGAAGAGGAGGTAGAGACGCTGTCGGACCACAGGTACATCCGATTCAGCGTCTCAGCCCAGACCTCTGACCCCGGTCTGCCGCGGTCTCGTGGACAAGAGGGCCCGAGGTGGGTCTTGAAGAAGATGGACAGGGACCTGTTGGAAGAGGCCGTACTGGTGCAGACCTGGTTCCCTGCACCATCTGGACCGGTCTGCGTCGAGGATGAGGCCAACTGGTTTGCGGAGGCGATGAGGAGCGTGTGCGACTCTGCTATGCCAAGACAACATCGTAAGCCACCCAGACGTCACGTATACTGGTGGACGGCAGAGATCGCACAGCTCAGACGGGAGTGCCACGCGGCCTGGCGGCCATACACCCGCCACAGGAGACGTAGAGTACGCGACGAACACCACGCGGAAACCGAGGAACGGCTCTACAGAGTCTACCGACAGACCAGACTAACACTGCATGCGGCGATTGAAGCAGCTAAATCGTCCGCCAGAGAGGAGATGCTGGAGGCTCTCAATGACGATCCGTGGGGGCGCCCGTACCGGATGGTCCGGAACAAACTCCGACCGTGGGCCCCCCCGATTACGTCGAGCCTTCAGCCACGGGTCCTAGAAGGTGTGATGTCGGCCCTGTTCCCGGACGGGGTCGCACACACGCCTCCGACCATGGTCCCGCCCTCGGCAGTACCGGAAGCTGAACTTCCTGAAGAAGTGACAGGGGAGGAACTGAGGGTGGCGGTGATGAGACTAAGGTCAAGAAGCACTGCCCCCGGTCCCGACGGCGTCCCGGGCCGCGCCTGGGTGTTGGCGCTCAAAGTCGAAGACTTTCAGTCTAGACTGAGAGCGCTTTACTCGGCGTGCCTGGAGCGGGGCCTCTTCCCTGCCGCTTGGAAGGAAGGACAACTCGTCTTACTTCGGAAGGATGGTCGTCCCGCGGACTCGCCCTCTGCGTACCGACCGATCGTCCTTCTCAACGAAGTGGCGAAGTTGTTGGAGAAGATAGTCGCCGACCGTCTCACACACCATCTCGAGACGGTAGGACCCGCCCTCGCGGATAATCAATACGGGTTCAGGCGGGAGCGTTCGACGATAGACGCGATCTCTGAGGTGAAGAATCTGGCTGAGGAAGCGGTTAACCGGGGCGAGGTGGTGCTGGCGGTGTCTCTAGACATCGCCAACGCCTTCAACTCCTTGCCTTGGGAGTGCATCATGGAGGGACTCCGATACCATCGGGTCCCCCCATACCTCAGCCGGGTCATTAGGTCCTACCTATCGGAGCGTTCAGTGACGTATCCGACCTGTGAGGGCCCCAAGAGAAGAGCGGTGTCACGCGGTGTTCCACAGGGGTCGGTTCTTGGACCGCTCTTGTGGAACATCGGTTATGACTGGGTGCTCAGGGGTGCCACAATGAACAACGTTGCCGTGTGGTGCTACGCCGACGACACCTTGGTAACAGCGGTCGGACAGACCTACCGCGAGGCGAGCCTGCTCGCGACAGCGGGAACAGCGCATGTTGTCTCCCGAATTCGCAGGCTAGGATTGGAAGTTGCCCTAAATAAGACAGAAGCTGTGTGCTTCCACGGGCCACGACGGGCTCCGCCCGAAGGAGCTAGACTCGTGATTGGCGGGGAACAGATCGAAGTAAGGACCACCCTAAAATATTTAGGTCTCGTCCTGGACAGTAGGTGGTCCTTCCACAGTCACTTCGAACAACTGTCACCCCGCCTCACCAAAACAGCATCTGCCCTCAAACGACTTCTCCCCAATCTCGGCGGGCCGGGAGAGAGTTGCAGAAAGCTGTACTTGGGGATAGTGCGCTCCATGGCGCTGTACGGGGCACCCATCTGGGCCAGTGCCCTAAAGGAGAGAACGGTCGCCCTCTTGAGAAAGCCTCAAAGGGCAATGGCCATAGGAATAATAAGGGGATACAGGACTATTTCCCACGAAGCTGCCTGCGTCCTGGCCAGATCCCCTCCGTGGGACCTGGAGGCGGAGGTCCTGGCTTCGGTGTATCACTGGCGTCAGGGGCTCCGGCTCCAGGGTGAACATCCTCCGCGGAGGGAAATAGACGCGTACAGAACGCAAAAGGAGGAGATGATGATCGCGCGCTGGAAGGCGCGACTAGAACATCCGAGGTCCGGCCAAAGGACCATAGAGGCGATCCTTCCGGTCATGGACGATTGGCTGCGTAACGATAGAGGGGCACTCACCTTCAGGGCGACGCAAATTCTAACAGGACATGGCTGCTTCGGCAGTTATCTCCATCGCGTCGCCCGAAGAGAACCTAGCACAATGTGCCACCATTGTGGGGCAGGAAACGATACGGCGGACCACACGCTTTCGGATTGCCCCGCATGGTTTGACGAGAGGACGGCTCTAATCAGGGCAATTAATGACGACGCTTCGCTCCCCAATGTAGTCAAAGCTATGGTGGGAAGCGAAAGTGGATGGGACGAAGCTCTCAATTTCTGCGAGTCCGTCATGACCCAGAAAGAGGCTGCGGAGAGGGAAAGAGAGTCCCTCTCCACTGACCCTACACGCAGCCGGAGAGCAGGGAGGCGAAGGAGGGCCTACCAGGCACATGAGCCCCCGTAATGAGGCAGAGGTGGCGAGGTCGAGGTGCTAGATCTCCCCACCCAACACACAGAAGCCTCGAGGAGACGCGCGTGCAACGTCATCTGCACGCGCACTGGAGACGATCTGGGCGAACAGATCCCCTGACGGCCAGGGAACACACCCTGTGTTCCATAGACGAAGTGACTCCTACTACGTGAGTCACGCGCTGCCGGCGTAGCGGAATAATACGCTGTTTACCGCTGCGCCGGCGCTTATGCGCGGAGGCGAAATCGCCCCCGGGGGTTTTAGTGGGTAGGACCTCCACTCTGGAGGGTGAGTCCCACATACCCCGCTGATCCGTCGGCGGGGATGCGTCAATGCATTTCCCCCGGGTAAACAAAAAAAAAAAAAAAAAAAAAGGTTAGGTTAGGTTAGGTTAGGTTAGGTTAGGTTAGGTTAGGTTAGGTTAGGTTAGGTTAGGTTAGGTTAGGTTAGGTTAGGTTAGGTTAGGTTAGGTTAGGTTAGGTTAGGTTAGGTTAGGTTAGGTTAGGTTAGGTTAGGTTAGGTTAGGTTAGGTTAGGTTAGGTTAGGTTAGGTTAGGTTAGGTTAGGTTAGGTTAGGTTAGGTTAGGTTAGGTTAGGTTAGGTTAGGTTAGGTTAGGTTAGGTTAGGTTAGGTTAGGTTAGGTTAGGTTAGGTTAGGTTAGGTTAGGTTAGGTTAGGTTAGGTTAGGTTAGGTTAGGTTAGGTTAGGTTAGGTTAGGTTAGGTTAGGTTAGGTTAGGTTAGGTTAGGTTAGGTTAGGTTAGGTTAGGTTAGGTTAGGTTAGGTTAGGTTAGGTTAGGTTAGGTTAGGTTAGGTTAGGTTAGGTTAGGTTAGGTTAGGTTAGGTTAGGTTAGGTTAGGTTAGGTTAGGTTAGGTTAGGTTAGGTTAGGTTAGGTTAGGTTAGGTTAGGTTAGGTTAGGTTAGGTTAGGTTAGGTTAGGTTAGGTTAGGTTAGGTTAGGTTAGGTTAGGTTAGGTTAGGTTAGGTTAGGTTAGGTTAGGTTAGGTTAGGTTAGGTTAGGTTAGGTTAGGTTAGGTTAGGTTAGGTTAGGTTAGGTTAGGTTAGGTTAGGTTAGGTTAGGTTAGGTTAGGTTAGGTTAGGTTAGGTTAGGTTAGGTTAGGTTAGGTTAGGTTAGGTTAGGTTAGGTTAGGTTAGGTTAGGTTAGGTTAGGTTAGGTTAGGTTAGGTTAGGTTAGGTTAGGTTAGGTTAGGTTAGGTTAGGTTAGGTTAGGTTAGGTTAGGTTAGGTTAGGTTAGGTTAGGTTAGGTTAGGTTAGGTTAGGTTAGGTTAGGTTAGGTTAGGTTAGGTTAGGTTAGGTTAGGTTAGGTTAGGTTAGGTTAGGTTAGGTTAGGTTAGGTTAGGTTAGGTTAGGTTAGGTTAGGTTAGGTTAGGTTAGGTTAGGTTAGGTTAGGTTAGGTTAGGTTAGGTTAGGTTAGGTTAGGTTAGGTTAGGTTAGGTTAGGTTAGGTTAGGTTAGGTTAGGTTAGGTTAGGTTAGGTTAGGTTAGGTTAGGTTAGGTTAGGTTAGGTTAGGTTAGGTTAGGTTAGGTTAGGTTAGGTTAGGTTAGGTTAGGTTAGGTTAGGTTAGGTTAGGTTAGGTTAGGTTAGGTTAGGTTAGGTTAGGTTAGGTTAGGTTAGGTTAGGTTAGGTTAGGTTAGGTTAGGTTAGGTTAGGTTAGGTTAGGTTAGGTTAGGTTAGGTTAGGTTAGGTTAGGTTAGGTTAGGTTAGGTTAGGTTAGGTTAGGTTAGGTTAGGTTAGGTTAGGTTAGGTTAGGTTAGGTTAGGTTAGGTTAGGTTAGGTTAGGTTAGGTTAGGTTAGGTTAGGTTAGGTTAGGTTAGGTTAGGTTAGGTTAGGTTAGGTTAGGTTAGGTTAGGTTAGGTTAGGTTAGGTTAGGTTAGGTTAGGTTAGGTTAGGTTAGGTTAGGTTAGGTTAGGTTAGGTTAGGTTAGGTTAGGTTAGGTTAGGTTAGGTTAGGTTAGGTTAGGTTAGGTTAGGTTAGGTTAGGTTAGGTTAGGTTAGGTTAGGTTAGGTTAGGTTAGGTTAGGTTAGGTTAGGTTAGGTTAGGTTAGGTTAGGTTAGGTTAGGTTAGGTTAGGTTAGGTTAGGTTAGGTTAGGTTAGGTTAGGTTAGGTTAGGTTAGGTTAGGTTAGGTTAGGTTAGGTTAGGTTAGGTTAGGTTAGGTTAGGTTAGGTTAGGTTAGGTTAGGTTAGGTTAGGTTAGGTTAGGTTAGGTTAGGTTAGGTTAGGTTAGGTTAGGTTAGGTTAGGTTAGGTTAGGTTAGGTTAGGTTAGGTTAGGTTAGGTTAGGTTAGGTTAGGTTAGGTTAGGTTAGGTTAGGTTAGGTTAGGTTAGGTTAGGTTAGGTTAGGTTAGGTTAGGTTAGGTTAGGTTAGGTTAGGTTAGGTTAGGTTAGGTTAGGTTAGGTTAGGTTAGGTTAGGTTAGGTTAGGTTAGGTTAGGTTAGGTTAGGTTAGGTTAGGTTAGGTTAGGTTAGGTTAGGTTAGGTTAGGTTAGGTTAGGTTAGGTTAGGTTAGGTTAGGTTAGGTTAGGTTAGGTTAGGTTAGGTTAGGTTAGGTTAGGTTAGGTTAGGTTAGGTTAGGTTAGGTTAGGTTAGGTTAGGTTAGGTTAGGTTAGGTTAGGTTAGGTTAGGTTAGGTTAGGTTAGGTTAGGTTAGGTTAGGTTAGGTTAGGTTAGGTTAGGTTAGGTTAGGTTAGGTTAGGTTAGGTTAGGTTAGGTTAGGTTAGGTTAGGTTAGGTTAGGTTAGGTTAGGTTAGGTTAGGTTAGGTTAGGTTAGGTTAGGTTAGGTTAGGTTAGGTTAGGTTAGGTTAGGTTAGGTTAGGTTAGGTTAGGTTAGGTTAGGTTAGGTTAGGTTAGGTTAGGTTAGGTTAGGTTAGGTTAGGTTAGGTTAGGTTAGGTTAGGTTAGGTTAGGTTAGGTTAGGTTAGGTTAGGTTAGGTTAGGTTAGGTTAGGTTAGGTTAGGTTAGGTTAGGTTAGGTTAGGTTAGGTTAGGTTAGGTTAGGTTAGGTTAGGTTAGGTTAGGTTAGGTTAGGTTAGGTTAGGTTAGGTTAGGTTAGGTTAGGTTAGGTTAGGTTAGGTTAGGTTAGGTTAGGTTAGGTTAGGTTAGGTTAGGTTAGGTTAGGTTAGGTTAGGTTAGGTTAGGTTAGGTTAGGTTAGGTTAGGTTAGGTTAGGTTAGGTTAGGTTAGGTTAGGTTAGGTTAGGTTAGGTTAGGTTAGGTTAGGTTAGGTTAGGTTAGGTTAGGTTAGGTTAGGTTAGGTTAGGTTAGGTTAGGTTAGGTTAGGTTAGGTTAGGTTAGGTTAGGTTAGGTTAGGTTAGGTTAGGTTAGGTTAGGTTAGGTTAGGTTAGGTTAGGTTAGGTTAGGTTAGGTTAGGTTAGGTTAGGTTAGGTTAGGTTAGGTTAGGTTAGGTTAGGTTAGGTTAGGTTAGGTTAGGTTAGGTTAGGTTAGGTTAGGTTAGGTTAGGTTAGGTTAGGTTAGGTTAGGTTAGGTTAGGTTAGGTTAGGTTAGGTTAGGTTAGGTTAGGTTAGGTTAGGTTAGGTTAGGTTAGGTTAGGTTAGGTTAGGTTAGGTTAGGTTAGGTTAGGTTAGGTTAGGTTAGGTTAGGTTAGGTTAGGTTAGGTTAGGTTAGGTTAGGTTAGGTTAGGTTAGGTTAGGTTAGGTTAGGTTAGGTTAGGTTAGGTTAGGTTAGGTTAGGTTAGGTTAGGTTAGGTTAGGTTAGGTTAGGTTAGGTTAGGTTAGGTTAGGTTAGGTTAGGTTAGGTTAGGTTAGGTTAGGTTAGGTTAGGTTAGGTTAGGTTAGGTTAGGTTAGGTTAGGTTAGGTTAGGTTAGGTTAGGTTAGGTTAGGTTAGGTTAGGTTAGGTTAGGTTAGGTTAGGTTAGGTTAGGTTAGGTTAGGTTAGGTTAGGTTAGGTTAGGTTAGGTTAGGTTAGGTTAGGTTAGGTTAGGTTAGGTTAGGTTAGGTTAGGTTAGGTTAGGTTAGGTTAGGTTAGGTTAGGTTAGGTTAGGTTAGGTTAGGTTAGGTTAGGTTAGGTTAGGTTAGGTTAGGTTAGGTTAGGTTAGGTTAGGTTAGGTTAGGTTAGGTTAGGTTAGGTTAGGTTAGGTTAGGTTAGGTTAGGTTAGGTTAGGTTAGGTTAGGTTAGGTTAGGTTAGGTTAGGTTAGGTTAGGTTAGGTTAGGTTAGGTTAGGTTAGGTTAGGTTAGGTTAGGTTAGGTTAGGTTAGGTTAGGTTAGGTTAGGTTAGGTTAGGTTAGGTTAGGTTAGGTTAGGTTAGGTTAGGTTAGGTTAGGTTAGGTTAGGTTAGGTTAGGTTAGGTTAGGTTAGGTTAGGTTAGGTTAGGTTAGGTTAGGTTAGGTTAGGTTAGGTTAGGTTAGGTTAGGTTAGGTTAGGTTAGGTTAGGTTAGGTTAGGTTAGGTTAGGTTAGGTTAGGTTAGGTTAGGTTAGGTTAGGTTAGGTTAGGTTAGGTTAGGTTAGGTTAGGTTAGGTTAGGTTAGGTTAGGTTAGGTTAGGTTAGGTTAGGTTAGGTTAGGTTAGGTTAGGTTAGGTTAGGTTAGGTTAGGTTAGGTTAGGTTAGGTTAGGTTAGGTTAGGTTAGGTTAGGTTAGGTTAGGTTAGGTTAGGTTAGGTTAGGTTAGGTTAGGTTAGGTTAGGTTAGGTTAGGTTAGGTTAGGTTAGGTTAGGTTAGGTTAGGTTAGGTTAGGTTAGGTTAGGTTAGGTTAGGTTAGGTTAGGTTAGGTTAGGTTAGGTTAGGTTAGGTTAGGTTAGGTTAGGTTAGGTTAGGTTAGGTTAGGTTAGGTTAGGTTAGGTTAGGTTAGGTTAGGTTAGGTTAGGTTAGGTTAGGTTAGGTTAGGTTAGGTTAGGTTAGGTTAGGTTAGGTTAGGTTAGGTTAGGTTAGGTTAGGTTAGGTTAGGTTAGGTTAGGTTAGGTTAGGTTAGGTTAGGTTAGGTTAGGTTAGGTTAGGTTAGGTTAGGTTAGGTTAGGTTAGGTTAGGTTAGGTTAGGTTAGGTTAGGTTAGGTTAGGTTAGGTTAGGTTAGGTTAGGTTAGGTTAGGTTAGGTTAGGTTAGGTTAGGTTAGGTTAGGTTAGGTTAGGTTAGGTTAGGTTAGGTTAGGTTAGGTTAGGTTAGGTTAGGTTAGGTTAGGTTAGGTTAGGTTAGGTTAGGTTAGGTTAGGTTAGGTTAGGTTAGGTTAGGTTAGGTTAGGTTAGGTTAGGTTAGGTTAGGTTAGGTTAGGTTAGGTTAGGTTAGGTTAGGTTAGGTTAGGTTAGGTTAGGTTAGGTTAGGTTAGGTTAGGTTAGGTTAGGTTAGGTTAGGTTAGGTTAGGTTAGGTTAGGTTAGGTTAGGTTAGGTTAGGTTAGGTTAGGTTAGGTTAGGTTAGGTTAGGTTAGGTTAGGTTAGGTTAGGTTAGGTTAGGTTAGGTTAGGTTAGGTTAGGTTAGGTTAGGTTAGGTTAGGTTAGGTTAGGTTAGGTTAGGTTAGGTTAGGTTAGGTTAGGTTAGGTTAGGTTAGGTTAGGTTAGGTTAGGTTAGGTTAGGTTAGGTTAGGTTAGGTTAGGTTAGGTTAGGTTAGGTTAGGTTAGGTTAGGTTAGGTTAGGTTAGGTTAGGTTAGGTTAGGTTAGGTTAGGTTAGGTTAGGTTAGGTTAGGTTAGGTTAGGTTAGGTTAGGTTAGGTTAGGTTAGGTTAGGTTAGGTTAGGTTAGGTTAGGTTAGGTTAGGTTAGGTTAGGTTAGGTTAGGTTAGGTTAGGTTAGGTTAGGTTAGGTTAGGTTAGGTTAGGTTAGGTTAGGTTAGGTTAGGTTAGGTTAGGTTAGGTTAGGTTAGGTTAGGTTAGGTTAGGTTAGGTTAGGTTAGGTTAGGTTAGGTTAGGTTAGGTTAGGTTAGGTTAGGTTAGGTTAGGTTAGGTTAGGTTAGGTTAGGTTAGGTTAGGTTAGGTTAGGTTAGGTTAGGTTAGGTTAGGTTAGGTTAGGTTAGGTTAGGTTAGGTTAGGTTAGGTTAGGTTAGGTTAGGTTAGGTTAGGTTAGGTTAGGTTAGGTTAGGTTAGGTTAGGTTAGGTTAGGTTAGGTTAGGTTAGGTTAGGTTAGGTTAGGTTAGGTTAGGTTAGGTTAGGTTAGGTTAGGTTAGGTTAGGTTAGGTTAGGTTAGGTTAGGTTAGGTTAGGTTAGGTTAGGTTAGGTTAGGTTAGGTTAGGTTAGGTTAGGTTAGGTTAGGTTAGGTTAGGTTAGGTTAGGTTAGGTTAGGTTAGGTTAGGTTAGGTTAGGTTAGGTTAGGTTAGGTTAGGTTAGGTTAGGTTAGGTTAGGTTAGGTTAGGTTAGGTTAGGTTAGGTTAGGTTAGGTTAGGTTAGGTTAGGTTAGGTTAGGTTAGGTTAGGTTAGGTTAGGTTAGGTTAGGTTAGGTTAGGTTAGGTTAGGTTAGGTTAGGTTAGGTTAGGTTAGGTTAGGTTAGGTTAGGTTAGGTTAGGTTAGGTTAGGTTAGGTTAGGTTAGGTTAGGTTAGGTTAGGTTAGGTTAGGTTAGGTTAGGTTAGGTTAGGTTAGGTTAGGTTAGGTTAGGTTAGGTTAGGTTAGGTTAGGTTAGGTTAGGTTAGGTTAGGTTAGGTTAGGTTAGGTTAGGTTAGGTTAGGTTAGGTTAGGTTAGGTTAGGTTAGGTTAGGTTAGGTTAGGTTAGGTTAGGTTAGGTTAGGTTAGGTTAGGTTAGGTTAGGTTAGGTTAGGTTAGGTTAGGTTAGGTTAGGTTAGGTTAGGTTAGGTTAGGTTAGGTTAGGTTAGGTTAGGTTAGGTTAGGTTAGGTTAGGTTAGGTTAGGTTAGGTTAGGTTAGGTTAGGTTAGGTTAGGTTAGGTTAGGTTAGGTTAGGTTAGGTTAGGTTAGGTTAGGTTAGGTTAGGTTAGGTTAGGTTAGGTTAGGTTAGGTTAGGTTAGGTTAGGTTAGGTTAGGTTAGGTTAGGTTAGGTTAGGTTAGGTTAGGTTAGGTTAGGTTAGGTTAGGTTAGGTTAGGTTAGGTTAGGTTAGGTTAGGTTAGGTTAGGTTAGGTTAGGTTAGGTTAGGTTAGGTTAGGTTAGGTTAGGTTAGGTTAGGTTAGGTTAGGTTAGGTTAGGTTAGGTTAGGTTAGGTTAGGTTAGGTTAGGTTAGGTTAGGTTAGGTTAGGTTAGGTTAGGTTAGGTTAGGTTAGGTTAGGTTAGGTTAGGTTAGGTTAGGTTAGGTTAGGTTAGGTTAGGTTAGGTTAGGTTAGGTTAGGTTAGGTTAGGTTAGGTTAGGTTAGGTTAGGTTAGGTTAGGTTAGGTTAGGTTAGGTTAGGTTAGGTTAGGTTAGGTTAGGTTAGGTTAGGTTAGGTTAGGTTAGGTTAGGTTAGGTTAGGTTAGGTTAGGTTAGGTTAGGTTAGGTTAGGTTAGGTTAGGTTAGGTTAGGTTAGGTTAGGTTAGGTTAGGTTAGGTTAGGTTAGGTTAGGTTAGGTTAGGTTAGGTTAGGTTAGGTTAGGTTAGGTTAGGTTAGGTTAGGTTAGGTTAGGTTAGGTTAGGTTAGGTTAGGTTAGGTTAGGTTAGGTTAGGTTAGGTTAGGTTAGGTTAGGTTAGGTTAGGTTAGGTTAGGTTAGGTTAGGTTAGGTTAGGTTAGGTTAGGTTAGGTTAGGTTAGGTTAGGTTAGGTTAGGTTAGGTTAGGTTAGGTTAGGTTAGGTTAGGTTAGGTTAGGTTAGGTTAGGTTAGGTTAGGTTAGGTTAGGTTAGGTTAGGTTAGGTTAGGTTAGGTTAGGTTAGGTTAGGTTAGGTTAGGTTAGGTTAGGTTAGGTTAGGTTAGGTTAGGTTAGGTTAGGTTAGGTTAGGTTAGGTTAGGTTAGGTTAGGTTAGGTTAGGTTAGGTTAGGTTAGGTTAGGTTAGGTTAGGTTAGGTTAGGTTAGGTTAGGTTAGGTTAGGTTAGGTTAGGTTAGGTTAGGTTAGGTTAGGTTAGGTTAGGTTAGGTTAGGTTAGGTTAGGTTAGGTTAGGTTAGGTTAGGTTAGGTTAGGTTAGGTTAGGTTAGGTTAGGTTAGGTTAGGTTAGGTTAGGTTAGGTTAGGTTAGGTTAGGTTAGGTTAGGTTAGGTTAGGTTAGGTTAGGTTAGGTTAGGTTAGGTTAGGTTAGGTTAGGTTAGGTTAGGTTAGGTTAGGTTAGGTTAGGTTAGGTTAGGTTAGGTTAGGTTAGGTTAGGTTAGGTTAGGTTAGGTTAGGTTAGGTTAGGTTAGGTTAGGTTAGGTTAGGTTAGGTTAGGTTAGGTTAGGTTAGGTTAGGTTAGGTTAGGTTAGGTTAGGTTAGGTTAGGTTAGGTTAGGTTAGGTTAGGTTAGGTTAGGTTAGGTTAGGTTAGGTTAGGTTAGGTTAGGTTAGGTTAGGTTAGGTTAGGTTAGGTTAGGTTAGGTTAGGTTAGGTTAGGTTAGGTTAGGTTAGGTTAGGTTAGGTTAGGTTAGGTTAGGTTAGGTTAGGTTAGGTTAGGTTAGGTTAGGTTAGGTTAGGTTAGGTTAGGTTAGGTTAGGTTAGGTTAGGTTAGGTTAGGTTAGGTTAGGTTAGGTTAGGTTAGGTTAGGTTAGGTTAGGTTAGGTTAGGTTAGGTTAGGTTAGGTTAGGTTAGGTTAGGTTAGGTTAGGTTAGGTTAGGTTAGGTTAGGTTAGGTTAGGTTAGGTTAGGTTAGGTTAGGTTAGGTTAGGTTAGGTTAGGTTAGGTTAGGTTAGGTTAGGTTAGGTTAGGTTAGGTTAGGTTAGGTTAGGTTAGGTTAGGTTAGGTTAGGTTAGGTTAGGTTAGGTTAGGTTAGGTTAGGTTAGGTTAGGTTAGGTTAGGTTAGGTTAGGTTAGGTTAGGTTAGGTTAGGTTAGGTTAGGTTAGGTTAGGTTAGGTTAGGTTAGGTTAGGTTAGGTTAGGTTAGGTTAGGTTAGGTTAGGTTAGGTTAGGTTAGGTTAGGTTAGGTTAGGTTAGGTTAGGTTAGGTTAGGTTAGGTTAGGTTAGGTTAGGTTAGGTTAGGTTAGGTTAGGTTAGGTTAGGTTAGGTTAGGTTAGGTTAGGTTAGGTTAGGTTAGGTTAGGTTAGGTTAGGTTAGGTTAGGTTAGGTTAGGTTAGGTTAGGTTAGGTTAGGTTAGGTTAGGTTAGGTTAGGTTAGGTTAGGTTAGGTTAGGTTAGGTTAGGTTAGGTTAGGTTAGGTTAGGTTAGGTTAGGTTAGGTTAGGTTAGGTTAGGTTAGGTTAGGTTAGGTTAGGTTAGGTTAGGTTAGGTTAGGTTAGGTTAGGTTAGGTTAGGTTAGGTTAGGTTAGGTTAGGTTAGGTTAGGTTAGGTTAGGTTAGGTTAGGTTAGGTTAGGTTAGGTTAGGTTAGGTTAGGTTAGGTTAGGTTAGGTTAGGTTAGGTTAGGTTAGGTTAGGTTAGGTTAGGTTAGGTTAGGTTAGGTTAGGTTAGGTTAGGTTAGGTTAGGTTAGGTTAGGTTAGGTTAGGTTAGGTTAGGTTAGGTTAGGTTAGGTTAGGTTAGGTTAGGTTAGGTTAGGTTAGGTTAGGTTAGGTTAGGTTAGGTTAGGTTAGGTTAGGTTAGGTTAGGTTAGGTTAGGTTAGGTTAGGTTAGGTTAGGTTAGGTTAGGTTAGGTTAGGTTAGGTTAGGTTAGGTTAGGTTAGGTTAGGTTAGGTTAGGTTAGGTTAGGTTAGGTTAGGTTAGGTTAGGTTAGGTTAGGTTAGGTTAGGTTAGGTTAGGTTAGGTTAGGTTAGGTTAGGTTAGGTTAGGTTAGGTTAGGTTAGGTTAGGTTAGGTTAGGTTAGGTTAGGTTAGGTTAGGTTAGGTTAGGTTAGGTTAGGTTAGGTTAGGTTAGGTTAGGTTAGGTTAGGTTAGGTTAGGTTAGGTTAGGTTAGGTTAGGTTAGGTTAGGTTAGGTTAGGTTAGGTTAGGTTAGGTTAGGTTAGGTTAGGTTAGGTTAGGTTAGGTTAGGTTAGGTTAGGTTAGGTTAGGTTAGGTTAGGTTAGGTTAGGTTAGGTTAGGTTAGGTTAGGTTAGGTTAGGTTAGGTTAGGTTAGGTTAGGTTAGGTTAGGTTAGGTTAGGTATAGGTTAGGTTAGGTTAGGTTAGGTTAGGTTAGGTTAGGTTAGGTTAGGTTAGGTTAGGTTAGGTTAGGTTAGGTTAGGTTAGGTTAGGTTAGGTTAGGTTAGGTTAGGTTAGGTTAGGTTAGGTTAGGTTAGGTTAGGTTAGGTTAGGTTAGGTTAGGTTAGGTTAGGTTAGGTTAGGTTAGGTTAGGTTAGGTTAGGTTAGGTTAGGTTAGGTTAGGTTAGGTTAGGTTAGGTTAGGTTAGGTTAGGTTAGGTTAGGTTAGGTTAGGTTAGGTTAGGTTAGGTTAGGTTAGGTTAGGTTAGGTTAGGTTAGGTTAGGTTAGGTTAGGTTAGGTTAGGTTAGGTTAGGTTAGGTTAGGTTAGGTTAGGTTAGGTTAGGTTAGGTTAGGTTAGGTTAGGTTAGGTTAGGTTAGGTTAGGTTAGGTTAGGTTAGGTTAGGTTAGGTTAGGTTAGGTTAGGTTAGGTTAGGTTAGGTTAGGTTAGGTTAGGTTAGGTTAGGTTAGGTTAGGTTAGGTTAGGTTAGGTTAGGTTAGGTTAGGTTAGGTTAGGTTAGGTTAGGTTAGGTTAGGTTAGGTTAGGTTAGGTTAGGTTAGGTTAGGTTAGGTTAGGTTAGGTTAGGTTAGGTTAGGTTAGGTTAGGTTAGGTTAGGTTAGGTTAGGTTAGGTTAGGTTAGGTTAGGTTAGGTTAGGTTAGGTTAGGTTAGGTTAGGTTAGGTTAGGTTAGGTTAGGTTAGGTTAGGTTAGGTTAGGTTAGGTTAGGTTAGGTTAGGTTAGGTTAGGTTAGGTTAGGTTAGGTTAGGTTAGGTTAGGTTAGGTTAGGTTAGGTTAGGTTAGGTTAGGTTAGGTTAGGTTAGGTTAGGTTAGGTTAGGTTAGGTTAGGTTAGGTTAGGTTAGGTTAGGTTAGGTTAGGTTAGGTTA